>JALJVW010000131.1:786231-984502 GCA_024865655.1 Emberiza elegans | reverse complement strand
AACATGCCCATGGGGTCCTAGAGGTTCCATGGGGTCTCCAGAGATGTCTATGGGGTTTCCAAACATGCCTATGAGGTTCTAGAGATGTTTATGGGGTTCTACAGCTTCTTACGGGGTTCTAGAGGTGCTTATGGGGTTCTAGAGGTGCCTATGGGGTTCTACAGGTTCTTATGGGGTTCTAGAAGTGTCTATGGGGTTTCCAAACATGCCTATGAGGTTCTAGAGATGTCTGTGGGGTTCTACAGCTTCTTACAGGGTTCTAGAAGTTCAGTGGCCATTGCCTCACCCACACTGGAGCATCCGCGGTCCAGTTTAGCGGGATTGGGAAAGCCCACGCGGTGGCCGTCAGCCCTAAGGGTGCTCGTTTGTCAGCACTATTCCGATTCGGGCCAGAATATCCCGACCGATGAGGCACTGCACGGTGGGAGGCAAAGGTAAAACCCAGAAAACATTCGCTAAAGTTTTCCCGTCGATGGTCACAGATAACGTGGGCGATTCTCTGGCGGCCATTTCTCCTCCAACCCCGATGAGCGGCATTTTGCTGACCAAGTAAGGGTGGTTTTTCAGAATTGGTTTTAGGGGTTTGGGGAATTGGTTTGGGGTTTTGGGGTTGGGTTTTGGGGTTTTGGGGTGTTTGGGGTGGTTTTGAGGTGGTTTTGGGGTGGTTTGCAGGGGGTTTTGGGGAGCTGGGTTGGGGTTTTGGGGTTGGTTTTGGGGTTTGGGGGTTTTGGGGGGATTTTGGGGACAGGTTGGGGGAGTGGTTTTTGGGGGTTGAGATTTTTGGGGTTTGGGGACTGGTTTTGGGGTTTGAGGATCGGTTCGGGGAGTTTTGGAGGATTTGGGGGTTTGGGATGGAGTTTTGGGGTGGTTTGAGGTTTGTGGAGGGGTTGGGGGAGTTTGAGGTTGAGTTTTGGGGTGTCAAAATGAGGTTTGGGGAGTTTTGGGGAGGTTTGGGGGTGGGATTTTGGGGGTTTTTGAAGGGGGAGTTTGGGGTTTGGGGGTGGTTTGGGGGGTTTTTGGGGTGGATTTTGGGGGATTTAAGGGTTGGGGTTTTGGAAGGCGTTTTGTTTTGGTGATTTGGGGGTTTTTGGGAAATTTTGGTTTTAAGGGTTTGGGGGTGTCTAGGGAGGTTTTGGGGTGGTTTAAATTGTAAAGTGAGGTCTTGGGGAGGTGGTTTGAGGGGTGGTTTGGGGTGTTTGGGGGCTCAAAATGGCGTTTTGGGCTATCAAAGGCGTCTGGGATGGTTTTGGGGTGGTCGGGGGAAACGTTTTGGGGTGCCAAAGGATGGGAATTTGGGAGCGGTTTGGGGTGGTTTTGGGCGTCAAGCGAGAGGAGTTCCAGTGTGGTGGAGGATTTGGGGTGGCTTTTTTGGTTGGGGGAATTTTTGGGGAATTTTCTGATGTTTGGGATTTTGGGGGAGGTAGTTTGGGGGTAATTTTTAGTTTTGGGAATTTTGGGGGCTCAAAATGGGGATTTGGAAAATTGTGGTCGGGGGTGCGGTGGTTTTGGGGCAAAATTGTTTGGATTTGGGGGGATTTGGTTTGGGGGTTTGGGGGGATTTTTAGGATTGGACTGATTTTGGGTGCAAAATGAGTTTGGGGTGATTTTGGTGGATTTGGGTTTGGGGCATCAAAATGTGGTTTTGGGGGGGTTTGGTTTTTAGGGTACTGGTTTTGGGGTTTTGGGGATTTTCTAGGCGGTTGGGGATTTTACGGATGGTTTATTTGAATTTTTTGGGGAGTTTTGGGTGGTTTGGGGGTGTTTGGGATTTTTATATTTTGGGGAATTTGGATGGTTTCTGTGCCAAAATAGGGGTTTAAGTGTTATCAAAGTTTAGGGATTTTAGGGGTGGGATTTTTGAGTGTTTGTGATTTTTTGAGTGGATTTTCTGGTTTTGGGATTTGGGAAATTTTTGGGGATTTTGGGGTGGTGGGGTGGGGGTTTTCAAGGGGGTTTTGAATCTGCTTTAGGGTTCAGGGGTGTCCAAGGTTTTTGAATGGGGTTTTTGGTAGTTAAAATAATTTTTTGGGATTTTGGGGGTTGGGGGGTGTCTAAGATTTTGGAATGGGGTTTTGGGGTGATTCCGGGACTTTTGGGCACTGGTTTAGGATCGTCAAGGGAGAGTTTGGAGTATGGGCTCCAAATTCTGGGCAATTGGGGTTTTGGGAACCTTGAGATGGTTTTGGGATGTCCCCAAAAATCCCAAATCTCCTCCAAAAAGGGTTTGGGATGGTTTTGGGGTCCCCAAATGGGTCACAATTTGGGGTTTTGGGGTCACAATTTTGGGTGGGGTCACATTTAGAAATTTTAGGTCATGTGATTTGGGGTTTGGGGGTCTTGGTGCAGGGTCACAATTTGAGTTTGGGGGTCAAAATTTCCCCAATGGGGTCAGTTTGGGGATTTTTGGGGCTCATTTGGGGTTTTGGGGTCTGTTTTGGGGACCCATTTTATGTTTTTACCCAAATTTTTGGGTTCCGGGTTTTGGGGATTTTTGGTCCCTGGGGATCCCTCAGGGGTCCCCCATTTGGCCCCCTGGTCCCATTCCAGGTGTTTTAAATGTCCCAAATGTCCCCAACCTTCCCAAAATTGTCCCCCAAACTTTTGGGGTTCTTTGGGGATTTTGGGGTTTTGGGTTTTGGGGGTTTTGGGGTTTTGGGGTTTGGGGGTTTTGGGGTCAAATCCCCAGACCTTTGGGGTCCCAACAGGACCTCAAAATCTGGGACCCTGAACTCCTCAGGACCTCCCCAACCCAATGTCCCAATGTCCCCAACCGTGGGGTTTGGGGTCCCAAAACTGGGGTTTGGTCTAATTTGGGGTTTTGGGGTCCTGCTTTTGGGGTTTTTGTCCCCAAATCATTTGGGGGTTTTGGGTTTTGGGGTTGGGGGTCCCCAACCCCATTTGACTTGGTCCTGGTTTCCCCTTTTGGGGCCCAAACCCATTCCAGGTGTCCCCTTTGGGATTTATGTCCCACCAGGAACCGAAATTTGGGGTCACATGTCCCCAAACTTTTAGGGTTTGGGGGGGATTTTAGTTTTTTGGGGTTTTGGGGGTTTTGGGGTTTTGGGGTTTTATGCTTGTCCCTTTTGGGGTCCCTGAGGATGATGAAGGTCCCAATTAACCCATTTTAATGTCCCCAAACAACCCTAAATGTCCCCAATGTTTTGAAAATGTCCCCACAATCCCTGAATTGGGGTCCCCAAATTTGGGGTTTCACCAAAATTTGGGGGTTTTGGGTTTTTTGGGGTTTAGGTTCCCGGGGATGGGGAAGGGGTTGGGAATGTCATTTGAACCCATTGGTGTCCCCAAATTGGGGGTTTTGAATTGTGCCCAAATGGTTTTTTTGGGTCCCCCATTTTTGAGGTTTTATTTGGGGGTTCCCAAACTGGGGTCCCAAACCCCTTAATGTGTTTAAAACCCATTCTTGTGGTGTTGGGGTCCCAAATGGGACCCAGAAATTCCAAATGGGATCCCCAAATGTCCCAAATGTCCCCAAATGTCCCAAATCAATTTGAATGTCCCCAAATGTCCTTGGGGTCCCAAATTTTGTTGGGGTGTCCCTGAATATTTTGGTCCCCTGGGGGTTTTGGGTCCCTGAACGTCCTGAAAAATCCCAAACCCTGACCCAAATTGTCCCTAAAATGTCCCCAAATGTCCTCCCAAAATGTCCCCAAATATTTGGGGTGTCCTGCTTGGGCTCATCCCCCCCAAAATCCCTTGGGGGTGTCCCCAAATCCCCAATGTCCCCAAATTCTTGAATGTCCCCCAAACTGTCCCCAACCGTCCCCAAATGTCCTTAAATGTCCCCAAATGTCCCCAAAAATCCTGGCGCACACAACGGCCCAAATCCCCACCCTGTTTTTGGGGGTTTTTTCTTGTGGGGTTTGGGGTCCCAAAAATTTTGGGGTGACATTTAGGTGCCATAGGTACCGAAAGATCCAACTTGAAAAAACCCAAATCAGGTGTCCCCAAATGTCCCCAAACGTCCCCCTGGGGGTTTGAGATCCCCTGATAAATGTCCCCAAATGTCCCCGAAAAATCCCAAATCTTCCTCAAATGTCCCTTGGGGTTCCCCAAATTGGGGGTTTTGTCCCAAAAATTTTGAAGTCCCAAAATTGTGAACTGTCCCCAAATGTTCTCCAAATTTCCCAAAATGTCCCTCAATTGGGGATTTTGGGGTCCCAAATTTGGGAATGTCCTCAAATCCCCAAAATTGCTGAGTTGTCCCCAACCACCCCCAAAATGTCCCCAAATTTAAATGTCCTGTTTGGGGCCCGAATGTCCCCAAATTTGGAGCTGCCCCCAAAATGTCCCAAATCCTGAGCTGTCCCCTTTAGGTCCCTTGAACTGTCCCCAAATCCTCAAAATGTCCCCAAATCCTTTTGGGGTCCCAAACTGTGTCCTTTGGGTCCCCTCAAAATTTGGGGGTCCCCAAATCCCTGAAATGTTTCAAATCCCACATTTGGGACCCAAACTCCCCCCAATGTTTTGGGGGTTTTGAATTTCCCCCAGTGGGGTTTGGGGTCCCCATGATTTTTCCCAAATCCCCAAATGGGGTCCCAAATCCCCATAATTCCCAAAAACCCCAGAATGTCCCCAAATCCTCATAACTGTCCCCTGAATTGTCCCCAAATCCTCTGAACTGTCCTCAAAAATGTCCCCAAATCTCCCATTTGGGGTCCCAAATTTGGGGATTGGGGTCAAACTGTCCCCAAAACGTCCCATTCCTTTGGGTTTGGGGTCTGTCCCCAAATCCTGGGTCCCAAATTGGGGATTTGAAATGTCCCCAAATTTGTGGGGTCCCAAAAACCATTTTGGGGTCCAAAATTTTAAACCCCAGAATGTCCCCAACCCTTGAGGGATTTTTGGGTCCAATTCCTGGGGTTTGGGTCTGAATGTCCCCAAACCCCAAGAAATGTCCCAATTTGGGGATTTCCATAAATGTCCCAAAATGGGGTTTGGGGTCCCCAAATCCTGGAAATGTCCCTCATTTAGGTCCCTTAAATGTCCCCAAATTTGCTGAAATGTCCCTCAGAATGTCCCTGGGGTTTCCCCAAACCTGAAATGTCCCTCAAACCGTCCTGAAAACGGGACTTTGGGGTCCTGTTTTGTCCCCCAATTTGGGGGTTTTAAATGTCCCCAAATAGGGAACTTGGGATCCCAAACCCCTTGGGGCGTGAGCCCCGGCCCGGGCCCAGGCCTGGCCCTTCCTGAATTTGGGGGCCCAGTCTTGATTTGGATTTTGGACCCCAAAGGGGTCCCAGGGACCCGGGGCTGTGATTTGGGGTTTTGGGGTCCTCCCAAGTTGGGGTTTGAATTTGGACCCCTTGGGGTTCATATTTGGGGACCCCCAAGTCCCATTCCTGGGGTTTGGGTCACATTTAGGGGACCCCCCCCAAGTCACATTTAGGGGATTTTAGGGTCACATTTTGGGGAAGACCCCCCAAATTTTGAAATTTTGGGGTTCCAATTTGGGGATTTTGGGTCTCTAATTTGGGGTTTGGGGTTCCCCATTCCCCCAAAGGATCTGAATTTGGGACTTTGGGGTCCTGTTTTGGGGACCCCCAAATCCCCTGGGGACCCCCAAATTCCCATTTAGGGGATTTGGAATCCTCCCCGGACCCCGATTTTGGGGACATATTTAGGGGATTTTTGGGGTCATATTTGAAGGACCCCCCACATTTTGGGGATTTTGAGGTCCCCTCAAGACCCCCAGGACCCCCTAGTCCCCACAAGACCCCCCCAAAATTCCCCATTCTTGAGTTTACACCCTCAGCTGGTTTTGGGGTTTTGAAAATTGTTTGGGGATTTTGGGGGTCATATTTATGGGTTTGGGTCACATTTAAAATGGAGTTTTGGGGGTTCCCAGGTGGTCGGGGTTTTGGGGAGTCTTGATTTGGGGTTTTTGGGGTCCCAATTTGGGGGTTTTGGGGGGGTTTTAGGATTTTTGGATCCTGATTTGGGGATTTTGGGGAATGAAGTTTTGGGGGGTTTGGGGTGGTTTTAGGGATTTTGGGGTCCCCAAAAATGAAAATGGGGGGGTTTGACCCTTCTTGCAGTTGGGTAAATCTGCCTTTTGGGTGGCGTTGGGGGTTTTGGGGACCCAGGGGTTTTGGTGGTTTAGGGGTTTTCGGATGGCAAATTTAGGTTTTGTGTTTGGGATTTCTCCCAAATTTTGGGGGTTCTCACGGGTTTTTTTATTTCCAAAGGAGGTTTTGGGGTTTTGGGTTCACTTTGGGGTTTTTTGGGATTTCTTTGGGTTTATTTTAAATTGGGTCCCCAATTTCTTTGGGATTTTTATTTCTTTGGGGGGTTTTTGGGATTTTTAGGGATTTCTTTGGGGTGGTTTTGGGATTTATTTTGAATTTATTTAAAGGTTTTTTGGGTTTCCTTTAGTTTTAAATAACGTGGGGTTTTTGGGATTTTTTGGGATTTTGTTGGGTTTTTGGGTTGGTTTTTTGGTTGATTTGGGGTTAATTTCGGATTTATTTTAAATTTTGGGGGTGGTCTTTTAATTTCTGTTTTTAAGGTGCCAAGGCAAACCAAGGCGATTTTTGAAATTTTTTTTTCTTTTCAAATTTAGGGGTTTATTTAGTCCCAATGATTTTTTTCACATTTTTAGATGGCTTTTGGGGATTTTTGGGGATTTTTGGGATTTTTTAGAAGGATTTTTAATTTTTGGGAAAACCAGGGGGTTTTTTGGGGAGACCCCAAAATTCCCAAATTGTCTTTCTGCCCCAAAAATTACCCCAAAACTGTTCCTGACCCCAAATTTTTTAGGATTTTTTGCCCCAAAATGACCCCAAACTTTGGGGAAATTTGGGGGAATGTCACAAACTGAGCCCTGAGGGGGTACCAGAAACGGATTTTTTGAGACCCCTTTAATGACCCCTTTCAGGATTACTGCCCCAAAATGACCCCAAACTGCCCCAAATTTATTTCAAAATGACCCCAGGATCCCAACTGAGCCTGGGTGGGCCCCCCAAAAATGACCCCAAAATGCCCCAAAATTCACCCAAAATTGCCCCAAAATTTTGGATTTTTGAGATTTTTTGGGGTGCTTTTCAGGATGGGTTACCCTTTACCACCCCCAAAATTCATCCTAAACTATTTCAAAATGACCCCAAATTTTTTAAAATTTTGAGGAAACTGAGCCCCTTTTGGGATTTTAGGAACGGATGGGTGAGACCCCAAAAATGACCCCAAAAATTTTCCTGCAAAATTTTGGGGGAACTGCCCCAAATTGCCCTGCAATGTTCAAACTGAGCCCTGATTTCTTTGGGAACGGATGGGATTTTTTTTGACCCCAAAATTCACCCAAAACTGCCCCAAAAATTACCTTTAAACTGCCCCAAACCTGAGGATTTTTTGGCGTTTTTGGGATTTTTGGGATTTTGGGGGATTTTTGTGACCTTTGGGTTACCTTTAATTCACCCTTAAACTGCCCCCAAAATGCCCCAAACTTGGGAAAAGTGGCCCCAAATGACCCAAAATGCCCAAAATTTATTTACGGAGCCATTTGGGGTATTCACAGGAACGGATTTTGAGACCCCAAAAATTGGCCCCAAAATTTTGGGAACCTGGATTTTTAACTGACCCAAAATGCCCCCACCCTTTAGGATTTTTGCCCAAAATTGGGGACGAAGCCCAAAATGCCCCAAAAGCCCCCAAAAATTAGGATTTTTGGAAACCTGAGGGGGGTTTGGGAACCCCATGGGTGAGACCCAAATCCCCAAAATTCACCCCTGCCCCCAAATGCCCCAAAATTCACCCAAAACTGGGAAAACCCCCCAACTGCCCCAAAAATGGCCCCAAAACCTGGACCCTAAACTGGCCCAAAATTCACCCAAAAATTATTTCCAAAATGACCCCAAATGTTTGTCCCCAAAATGTCCCAAAATTGAGGGGGTCCCCAAAACCGTCCCTAAACTGAATTGTCCAAAATTCCCCTAAATGTCCCCCAAAAATGTCCCCAAACTGTCCCAAATTTTCCCCAAATGGGGTTTTGTCCCCAAAACAACCCAAAATGCCCCAAATGTCCCAAAATGTCCCCAAAATGTCCCAAAATGTCCCCAAAATGACCCCAAATGAGCCCCCAAAAGTGTCCCCAAAATGTCCCCAAAATGAGGGATGAATGTCCCCAAATGTCCCCAAATCCCATGAACTGTCCCCAAATGTCTCCAAAGGTCCCCAAAATGTCCCCAAATGTCCCCAAATTTTCCCAAATGTCCCCAAAACGTCCCCAAAAAATGTCCCCAAATGTCCCCAAATGTCCCCAAAACACCCCAAATGTCCCCAAAATGTCCCTGGAATGTCCCAAAATTCCCCCAAATGTCCCCAAATGTCCCCAAAAATGTCCCCAAATTGTCCCCAAAAAATGTCCCCAATGTCCCCAAATGTCCCCTGGAATGTCCCCAAATGTCCCCAAAATGTCCCCAAAGTGTCCCCAAATCCCCCAAAATGTCCCCAAATGTCCCAAAATGTCCCTCAAACGTCCTCCAAATGTCCCCAAATGTCCCCAAATGTCTCTAAATGTCCCCAAAAGTGGGGGGAAATGTCCCCAAAACCCTCAAATTTTTTAAAATCTCCCCAAATGTTCCCAAAATGTCCTTTAAATGTCCCCAAATGTCCCAAATGTCCCAAATGTCCCAAATGTCCCCAAAATGTCCAAATGTCCCAAATGTCCCCAAATGTCCCTTAAATGTCCCCAAAATGTCCCCAAAATCCCCAAATGTCCCCAAAAGTTCCCAAATGTCCCCAAATGTCCCCCAAATGTCCCCAAAATGTCCCAAATGTCCCCAAATGTCCCCCAAATGTCCCTAAATTACCTCAAAATTCCCCAAATGTCCCCCAAATGTCCCCAAATGTCCCAAATGTCCCTCCAAAATTTCCCCAAATTGTCCCTCAATTGCCTCCAAAATGTCCCCAAATTGTCCCTCAAATTCCAAATGTCCCCAAAAACCCAAATGTCCCCAAAATGTCCCAAATTTCAATGGGAAATTTTGTCCCCAAAAGGGTAAATGTCCCCAAAAAATTCCCCAAATGTCCCCCAAATGTCTTGGGTTTCTCACGGGGAATGTGGGAAAGTCCCAAAAGTTCCCAAAATTTTAGGGTGTCCCCAAATGTCCCCAAAAGTCTCAAAGAGCTTTATGTCCCCAAATGGGGTTTAGAGCGGGACCTCAATGGGCCCCAAATTTGGGAGGTGCTGGGGTGGACCCACTTGGGATGTTCCACTGATCTCAATGAGATTTTGGGGAAAAACTGGGAATTTCATGGGAATTTTGGATTTTTGAATTTTGGGACAATTTTTGGGATTTTGGGGAATTTTTGGGGAATTTTTTTTTCACTGGGATTTTGGGATTTGGGGTTCAGGGCTTTGCTGCATGTTCCACTTCGATCTGGGTGAGATTTTGGGGAAAAACCAGGAATTTGGGAAAATTGGGGAAAAATGGGAATTTTGGGAATTTTTGGGAATTTTTGGGATTTTAGGGAATTTTTGGGGATTTTTGGGGCAATTTTGGGGAATTTTGAGGATTTTTGGGGATTTGGGGTTCAGGGCTCTGCTCACGCACTGCATGTTCCACTTCGATCTGGGTGAGATTTGGGGTGAAAACCGAATTTGGGGTTCCCAAAAAAATTTTTTGGGGAATTTTTGGGAATTTTTGGGAATTTTTGGGAATTTTGGGGGATTTTTCTGGGAATTTTGGGGAAATTTTGGGGATTTTTGGGGGGATTTGGGGTTCAGGGCTCTGCTCACGCACTGCAGGTTCCACTTTGATCTGGGTGAGATTTGGGGCGAAAAACCGGGAATTTGGGAAAATTGGGGAAAATTGGGAATTTGGGGGATTTTGGGGAATTTTGGGGATTTTTGGGGATTTTTGGGGGATTTGGGGTTCAGGGTTTTGCTCACGACTTTTCCATCACCTGGGAGATTTTTTGGGGGAATTTGGGGAAATTTTGGAATTTGGGGATTTTGGGGAATTTTGGGGATTTGGGGAATTTTTGGGGGGATTTTGGGGAATTTTTGAGGATTTTTTGGGAGGATTTTGTTCCACTTTGATCTGGGTGAGATTGGGGTGAAAAAACGGGAATTTGGGAAAATTGGGGAAAATTGGGAATTTTGGGGAATTTTGGGGAATTTTTCTGGGAATTTTTGGGGCAATTTTGGGGATTTTTGGGGCAATTTTGGGGATTTTTGGGAGGATTTTGGGAGGATTTGGGGTTCAGGGCGCTGCTCACGCACTGCATGTTCCACTTTATCTCTGGGTGAGTTTGGGGTAAAACCAGGAATTTGGGGAAAATTGGGGAAAATGGAATTTGGGAATTTTGGGGAATTTTTAATTTAAATTTTAGGGTTTTGGGGCATTTTGGGGAATTTTGAGGATTTTTGGGGATTTGGGGTTCAGGGTTTGATTTGGGGTTCCACTGCATGTTCCAAACCGAATTTGATCTGGGTCTTGAGATTTTTCTGGGGTTTGGGATTTTGAGGAATTTGGGGAAAATTGGGGAAATTTTTGAGAGATTTGGGGAATTTTGGGAAATTTTTGGGGAATTTTTGGGGATTTTGGGGAATTTTTTTGGGAATTTTGGGGAATTTTTCTGGAATTTTTAGGGAAATTTTGAGGATTTTTTGGGGTTTGGGGTTCAGGGCTTTGTTTGCATGTTCCACTTTGATCCAGATTAAAAAAACCGAATTTGGTTGGAGGAAAATTTTGGGGAATTTTTGAATTTTTGGGCATTTTTTGGGAAAAGAATTTTGGGGATTTATTTGAATTTTTCACATTTTTTCCTGAATTTTTGGGGCATTTCTGGGAGGTTTTGGTGATTTGGGGCAGAATTTTGGGGAATTTTTGGGAATTTTGGGGAATTTTGGGAGATTTTTGGGGATTTTTCAGGGGATTTCTGGGATTTTTTGGAAAATTGGGGGAATTTTGAGATTTTGAGGTGATTTTGGGGGAATTTGGGGGATTTTGGGAAAATTGGGATTTTTGGAAGATTTTGGGGGATTTGGGGAATTTTTGGGAATTTTTTGGGGACTCTCGGGGGAGTTTTGGGGATTTTTTTTTATTTTTCCGGGGATTTTTTTTTAATTTTTTGGGAGATTTTTGGGAGGATTTTTGGGGAGAAAAACGGGGATTTTGGGAAAATTGGGGACCGGGCCCTTTTGAGGATTTTTGGGGGGAATTTGGGGATTATTTTGAATTTTTTGCAGGGATTTTGGGGATTTGGGATTTTGGGGAGGAAAATTGGGAAAAAATTTGGGATTTTTGGGAGGAATTTTGGGTTTTGGGATTTTTTGGGGAAAAATTTGGGAATTTTGGGGAAAATTAGGATTTTTGGGGGGGATTTTGGCTGGGAAAATTTTGGGGGCATTTTTTTTTGGGGAAAAATTTGGGAATTTTTTGGGTGGAAAATTTGGAATTTTTTGTAATTTTGGGGAATTTTGGGTCCGTGGGGGGATGAGCGAGGACCTGGGGGGATTTGGGGTTGAAAATTGAGATTTTGGGGCTGAAATTTGGAGTTTTTGGCCAAATTTTGCCAGATTTTTTGGGATTTTGGGTGGGAAAATCGGGATTTTTTTGGGGAAAATTTGGGAATTTTTGGAAATTTGGAATTTTTGGTGTTCCCAGGGTCCTGGGGGGATTTTTGGGGCAATAATTGAGATTTTTGGGCTGAAATTTCAGGATTTTTTTGGATTTTGGCTGGAAAAATTGGGATTTTTTGGGAAAATTTGGGAATTTTGGGGGGAAAATTTGGGAATTTTTGGAAATTTGGGATTTTTGGTGTTCCCAGGGTCCATGGGGGATTTTTGGGGCAATATTGGGGATTTTGGGGCTGAAATTTCAGGATTTTTTGGGATTTTGGGTGGGAAAATCGGGATTTTTTGGGGGGAAATTTGGGAAAATTTGGGAATTTTTGGGAAAATTTGGGAATTTTTGGGAAAATTTGGATTTTTGGTGTTCCCAGGGTACATGAGGGGAATGAGCGAGGTCCTGGGGGGATTTGGGTTGAAATTTGGAGTTTTTTGGCCCGAATTTTGCCGCATTTTTGGGGATTTTGGGTAGGAAAATTGGGATTTTTTTTGGGAAATTTTGGGAATTTTTTGGGAATTTGGGAATTTTTGGTGTTGCAGGGTACGTGAGGGGCATGAGCGAGGTCTGGGGGGATTCTGGGTTGAAATTTGGAGTTTTTGGCCGAATTTTGCCGGATTTTTTTGGATTTTGGGTGGGAAAATTGGGATTTTTTTGGGAAAATTTGGGAATTTTTGGAAATTTGGGAATTTTTGGTGTCTCAGGGTACGTGAGGGGCATGAGCGAGGTCCTGGGGGGATTCGGGGGAGGATTTTTGGGGCAATATTTGGGATTTTGGGGCTGAAATTTCAGGATTTTTTGGGATTTTGGCTGGGAAAATTGGGATTTTTTTGGGGAAAATTTGGGAATTTTTGGGAAAATTTGGATTTTTGGTGTCCCAGGGTACGTGAGGGGCATGAGCGAGGTCCCCCCCTGGGGGATGTTCTGGGCCTTCTGCAGCGTCATGGGCGCTAAAAAAAAATCCAAATTTGAAAACCGATTTTGGGGCACGGCAGAAAAATGCCAAAATTGGAGAAATTGGGCAAAATTTTTTGATTTTGGGGGATTTTAGAGGGATTTTGGGGATTTTGGGGAAAATTTTGGGATTTTGGGGGATTTGGGATTTTTGGGATTTTTGGGAATTTTTAGGGCAAAAATTTGGGATTTTGGGGGGATTTTGGGGCAAAATTTGGGATTTTGGGGGGGATTTTGGGGAAATTTGGGATTTTTGGGGCAATTTGGGAATTTGGGGGATTTTTGGGGAATTTTGGGAAAATTTTGGGATTTTGGGGGTTTTGGGGAAAATTGGGATTTTTGGGGAATATTGGGATTTTTGGGGGATTTGGGAAAATTTTTTGGAGGGGATTTTAAGGGGCAATTTTGGGGCAATGTTGGGATTTTAGGGAATTTTGAGGCAAAATTGGGATTTTGGGGGGATTTTGGGGGGTTTTGGGCGAAATTTGGGATTTTAGAGGATTTTCCTGGGATTTCTGCAGCGGGGATTTGGGGGCAAAATTTGGGAGAAAATTTGGGACAATTTTGGGGCAATATTTGGGATTTTGGGGAGAATTTTGGGGCAAAATCGGGATTTTGGGGAAAAATGCCAAAATTTGGGATTTTGGGGGAAATTTTGGGGCAAAATTGGGATTTTGGGGGATTTTGGGGATTTTTAAAAAATTGGGATTTTGGGAGGGATTTAAGGGAAAAATTTGGATTTTTCAGGGGATTTTAGGACAAAATTGGGATTTTAGGGATTTTGGGGGGATTTTGGGGGATTTTTGGGGGCAAAATTTGGGATTTTAGGGGAGAATTTTGAAAATTTGGGATTTTGGGGGAATTTAAAAAATGGGGATTTTTGGGGATTTTTTAGGGGAAAATTTGGGATTTTGGGGGGATTTTGGGGGAAAATTTTGGGAAATTTTGGGGGAATTTGGGATTTTGGGGGATTTTGGGAATATTCGGGTTTTGGAAATTTTAAAGGGCCAAATTTGGGATTTTAGGGAATTTTGGGGAAAAATTTGGGATTTTGGGGATTTTTGGGGCAAAAATTTTTTGGGGGATTTTGAAAAAATTTAGGAAAATTTTGGGGAAATTTGGGGAAAATTGGGATTTGGGGGGATTTTGGGGCAAATTTGGGATTTTGGGGGAAAATTTGGAAATTTCCCAAAATTGGGGAAATTCAAATTTTGGGGGGAATTTCAACAATTTTAGGGAGAAATGAAAAATGGGGGGGAATTTTAAAATTTCGGGAGCGGAATCGGAAAATTTGGTGGCGGAAATTCCAAATTTGGGGAAAAGACGGGAAAATTTGGGGGGGGGATGAAAAAAAGAGGGGAAAATTTCAAAAATTTGGGGGTGAAATTCCAAATTTTGGGGGTGAAATTCCAAATTTTGGGGGGGGGAAATGTCAAAATTTGGGGTGAAAACGTCAAAATTTGGGGCAGAAAATGTCAAAAATTGAGGGGAAAATGTCAAAATTTTGGGGGAGAAAATGTCAAAATTGGGGGAAAAAAATTTGGGGAAAAAAAAGTTTGGGGAAAAAATTGGGGAAATCGTCAAAATTTGGGGTGAAAACGTCAAAATTTGGGGAAACGTCAAAATTTGGGGGAAATCGTCAAAATTTGGGGTGAAAATATCAAAATTTGGGGAAAAATGGGGGAAAATTTGGAGGAAAATGAAAATTTGGGGAAAAATGTCAAAATTTGGGGAAAAATGTCAAAATTTGGGGGTGAAAATCAAAATTTGGGGGGGAAATGTCAAAATTTGGGGTGAAAATATCAAAATTTGGGGGGAAATGTCAAAATTTGGGATGAAAATGTCAAAATTTGGGGGGAATTTGAAAATTTTGGGGTTTTGGGTTTGGGGCATTTTCAAAATTTGGGGGAGAATTTTGGGGATTTCTGGAGAATTTGGAGTTTTGGGAGGAATTTTGGGGGGTTTTGGGGAGAATTTTGGGAATTTTGGGGTTTTCTGGAGAATTTGGAGTTTTTGGGGGGGATTTTGGGAGGTTTGGGCTTTTGGGGGAATTTTGGGAAATTTGAATTTGAGGAGAATTTGGAGTTTTGGGGAATTTTGGAGAATTTGGGGTTTTAGGGGAATTTTGGGAATTTTGGGGTTTTCTGGAGAATTTGGAGTTTTGGAGGGAATTTTTGGGGTTTTGGGCAGAATTTTGGGCAGAATTTTGGGAATTTTGGGGTTTTCTGGAGAATTTGGAGTTTTTGGGGAATTTTTGGGGGGTTTTGGGGTTTTGGGGGGATTTTGGGGAGATTTTGGGAATTTGGGGTTTTTTTTGGGGATTTTTGGTGGATTTGGGCATTTGGGAGAATTTGAACCTGAGCCCAACCCAAATTTTGGGGTTTTGGGGAAATTTTTTCTTTTTGGGGGATTTGGGGGGATTTTTTGGGTTTTTGGGGTTTTAGGGTTTTTTTTTGTGGGGAATATTTTTAGGGATATTTTGGGGCTATTTTGGGGAATTTTGGGGTTTTAGGGGCAAATTTTGGGGATTTTGGGAATTTTGGGGTTTCTGGAGAATTTGGGCACTGGGGAATTTTGGGGCTTTTAGGGTTTTGGGAATTTTGGGAGATTTTAAAATTTTGGGGTTTCAGGAGAATTTTTTAGGAAATTGGGGTTTCTGGGGGATATTTTGGGGTTTAGGGTTTGGGGATATTTGGAATTTTGGGGTTTTAGGGTTTTTTTTGGGGAATTTGGGTTTTATGGAGGTTGGAGGTTTGGAGGGGTTTTGGGGTTTTAGGGGGAATTTTTGAAATTTTGGGAGAATTTTGGGGTGGAATTTTGGGGTTTTGGGGTTTTGGGGATTTAGGTTTTATGGAAATTGGAGGTTTTTTTTAAGGTTTTGGGGAATTTTGGGGTTTTGGGTTTATGGAGGTGGAGGGTTTGGGGTGGAAGTTTTGGGGTTTTGGGGTTTTGGGGGAGAATTTGAGGGTTTGGGAATTTGGGTTTTTATTTTGGGAAATTTTAAGGGTTTGGGGTGGAAGTTTTTTTTGGGGGTTTTTGGGGTTTTGGGGGATTTGGGGAATTTTGGGAATTTGGGTTTTATGGGGATTGGGGTTTGGGGTTTTTATTGGGAGGTTGGAGGGGTTTGGGGTTTGGGGTTTTTTTGAGTTTTTGGGGGTTTGGGGTTTTAGGGTTTTTGGGGAATTTTGGGATCCCTGAACTTGGTTTTATGGAGGAGGGGGAGGGCTTAGGAATTGGAAATTTTAATTTTTAGGGTTTTTAGGTTTTGGGGTTGGAGGGGTTTATGGAGAATTTTAGGGTTTTTTTAGGGGTTTTGGGGAACTTTTGGGTTTTTTTATGGAGGAGGGTTTGGGAGTGGAAGTTTTAGGGGTTTTTAAAATTTTGGGGAAAAAATTTATAAAAAAGAGGGTTTGGGTTTTTGGAAGTTTTTCTTTTTGGGGGATTTTGGGGTTTTTGGGGAATTTGGGAATTTGGGGTTTTGAAAATAGGGTTTAGGGTGGAAGTTTTGGGGTTTTGGGGATTTTGGGGTTTTGGGGTTTTGGGTTTTTGGGGAATTTTGGGGTTTTGGGGCAAAAATGATTTGAAAATTCCCCCCAGGGTGAGAATTTCGGGCCGGGCCGGGCGGGGCTGCGGCGCAAACTGGGAGCACTGGGAGCACTGGTGCGGGTGCTGAACCCCGGCCTGAGCCGCCTGCTGGGTGAGAGACGGAACTGGGGGAAAACACCAAAATGGGGAAAAACACAAAAAATAATTGGGGAAAAATGAGAAAAAAATGGGGGAAAAAATGAAAAAAATTGGGGAAAAAATTGGGGAAAAAACACAAAAAATTAAGGAAAAAACACAAAAAATTGGGGAAAAAACAAAAAAAAATCAAAAAAAAAAAAAAAAAAAAAAGCAAAAAAAAATTGGGCAATGACCAAAAAAGAATTGGGAAAAACCACAAAAAAATTGGGGAAAAAATAAAATAAAAAAAAAGGGGAAAAACCACAAAAAATTGGGGAAAAACCAAAAAGAATTAGGGAAAAAACAAAAAAAATTGGGGAAAAAAACCTTCTCAAAAACTGGGGAAAAAACCCTCAAAATTGGGAAAAAACCCACAAAAAATTGGGGAAAAACAAAAAAAAATTGGGAAAAAAACCACAAAAAATTGGGAAAAACCCACAAAAAATTGGGAAAAAAAACCCACAAAAAATTGGGGAAAAAGCCAAAAAAATTGGGGAAAAAACAAAAAAAATTTTGGGAAAAAAACCACAAAAAATGGGGGAAAAATAAAAAATAATTGGGGAAAAAATGAAAAAAATTGGGGGAAAAAACCCCAAAAAATTGGGGAAAAAAACCAGAAAAAAACTGGGGAAAAAGCCACAAAAAATTGGGGAAAAAACACAAAAAATTGGGAAAAAGCCAAAAAAATTGGGAAAAAAGCCACCAAAAATTGGGGAAACACCACAAAAAATTGGGGAAAAACAAAAAAAAAATTGGGGAAAAACCACAAAAAATTGGGAAAAACCCACAAAAAATTGGGAAAAACCCACAAAAAAATTGGGGAAAAAAAACAGAAAAAAATTGGGGGAAAAAACACAAACAATTGGGGAAAAAACCAGAAAAAAACTGGGGGAAAAGCCACAAAAAATTGGGGAAAAAGCAAAAAAAATTGGGGAAAAAACAAAAAAAAATTTGGAAAAAACCCACAAAAATTGGGAAAAAACCCACAAAAAATTGGGGAAAAACCCACAAAAAATTGGGGAAAAAGCCAAAAAAATTGGGGAAAAAACAAAAAAAATTTGGGGAAAAAAACCACAAAAAAATGGGGGAAAAACAAAAAATAATTGGGAAAAAAATGAAAAAAATTAGGGGAAAAAACACAAAAAATTGGGGGAAAAAACAGAAAAAAATTGGGGGAAAAAGCCACAAAAAATTGGGGAAAAAACCACAAAAAATTGGGGAAAAAAACAGAAAAGAATTGGGAAAATACAACAAAAAATTGGGGGAAAACAAAAAAAATTGGGAAAAACAAAAAACTTGGGAAAAAACAAAAAGAATTGGGGGGGAAAAAATGGGAAAAAACAAAAAAAATTGGGGAAAACCAAAAAAATTTGGGGAAAAACCAAAGAAAATTGGGGAAAAAACCCACAAAAAATTTGGGGAAAAACAAAAAAGAATTGGGAAAAACCATAAAAAATTGGGGAAAAAACAAAAAAAATTGGGGAAAAAACCAAAAAAAATTGGGAAAAAACCCACAAAAAAATGGGGAAAAACCCACAAAAATTGGGAAAAACCCACAAAAAATTGGGAAAAAACCCACAAAAAATTGGGGAAAAAACCACAAAAAATTGGGAAAAAAACCACAAAAAATTGGGAAAAAAACCACAAAAAATTGGGAAAAAGCCAAAAAAAATTGGGAAAAAACCCTCAAAAAATTGGGGAAAAACCAAAAAGAATTGGGAAAAACCACAATAAAATTGGGGAAAACCAAAAAAAATTGGGAAAAAATAAAAAAAAATTGGGGAAAACCCAAAAAGAATTGGGAAAAAACCCACAACAAATTGGGAAAAACCCACAAAAAATTGGGAAAAACCCACAAAAAATTGGGAAAACACCACAAAAAATTGGGAAAACACCACAAAAAATTGGGGAAAACCAAAAAAAAAATTGGGAAAAAAAAAAAAATTGGGGAAAACCCAAAAAGAATTGGGAAAAAACCCACAACAAATTGGGAAAAACCCACAAAAAATTGGGAAAAAACCCACAAAAAATTGAGGAAAAAACCACAAAAAAATGGGAAAAAGCCAAAAAAATTGGGGAAAAAGCCAAAAAAATTGGGGAAAAACCCACAAAAAATTGGGAAAAAGCCAAAAAAATTGGGGAAAAGCCAAAAAGAATTGGGAAAAAACCCACAAAAAATTGGGGAAAAAACCCACAAAAAATTGGGGAAGAGCAAAAACTCGGGGGAAAAAAACCCCAAAATTGGGAAAAAAACCCAAAAAATTGGGAAAAACCAAATGTCCAGCCCCATGTCCCCAATGTCCCCTCAGTGTCCCCAATGTCCCAAATGTCCCCAATGTCCCCAATGTCCCCCCAATGTCCCCAATGTCCCCAATGTCCCCAATGTCCCCAATGTCCCCAATGTCCCCAATGTCCCCAATGTCCCCTCAATGTCCCCAATGTCCCCAATGTCCCCAATGTCCCCAATGTCCCCATTAATGTCCCCAATGTCCCCAATGTCCCCAATGTCCCCATTAATGTCCCCAATGTCCCAAATGTCCCCAATGTCCCCATTAATGTCCCCAATCAACCCCTAAAATCCCCAATGTCCCATTAATGTCCCCAATGTCCCAAAAATCCCCAATGTCCCCATTAATGTCCCCCCATGTCCCAAAAAATCCCCAATGTCCCCAACCCCAACTCAGCCCCAATGTCCCCATCGGTGTCCCCAATGTCCCCAATGTCCCCACTGATGTCCCCACTGATGTCCCCAATGTCCCCAATCCCCCCAATCCCCCCAATGTCCCCACTGTCCCCAATGTCCCCAGTGTCCCCAATGTCCCCTCAATGTCCCCAATGTCCCCTCAATGTCCCCAATGTCCCCAGTGTCCCCAATGTCCCCTCAATGTCCCCAATGTCCCCAATGTCCCCAGTGTCCCCAACATCCCCAACATCCCCAACATCCCCAATGTCCCCAATGTCCCTAAAATCCCAATGTCCCTAAAAATCCCAATGTCCTCAATGTCCCCAAAATCCCGAATTCCCCATCCCCAATGTCCCCAATGTCCCCAATGTCCCCATTGATATCCCTGGTGTCCCCAAAAATCCAATGTCCCCAAAATCCCCATTGATATCCCCAGTGTCCTAATGTCCTCATGTCCCCAAATGTCCCCACTGTCCCCAATGCCCCCAAAAATCCCAATGTCCCCAATCCCAGTGTCCCCAATCCCCAACGTCCCCTAAATAAATGTCCCCAGTGTCCCCACTGCTCCCCAATGTCCCCAATGTCCCATTTGTCCCAGTGTCCCCGTGTCCCCAGGGCAGCGTTGGCCAATTTGTTGCTGCTCCCCCCAACAGCTCCATGTCCCCAATGTCCCCTCAATGTCCCCAATGCCCTCAGTGCCCCCAATGTCCCCAATGTCCCCAATGTCCCCAATGTCCCCAATCCCCCCAATGTCCCCAATGTCCCCAATGTCCCCATTGCTGTCCCCAATGTCCCCGTTGGTGTCCCCAGGGCAGCGGTGGCCGCGCCGTTGCTGCTGTCGGTGGCTCCAGCTCCGGGTGCAGCCCCAGCTCGGCCTGGGACCCAAAATCCCAAAGAGGTGACAGGGACACCGAGGGGGACATTTCCCCCATTGGGGGACATTTGGGGACACCCAGACACAGTTTGGGACAGCTCAATTTTGGGGTGGTTTTGGGACATTAGGGACATTCAGGACATTTGGGGACATTCCCAGGGATGTTTTAGGGGACATTTGGGGACATTTGAAATTATTTTTAATGGGGATTTGGGGACATTCGGGGACATTTTGGGGAGGTTTGGGACATTTGGGAACATTTTTGGGACATTTGGGGACGTTTGGGGACATTTGAGGGATGTTCTGGGGACATTCTGGGGTGGTTTGGGGATGGTTGGGGAGGTTTTGGGGCGGTTTTGGGGTGGTTTTGTGGGGATTTAGGGACATTCAGAGACATTTGGGGACATTCGGGGACGTTTGGGGGATGTTTGGGGACATTTTGGGGTGGTTTGGGGACATTTGGGGACGTTTGGGGACACTTTGGGGACATTCTGGGATGCTTTGGGGACATTTTGGGGACATTTGGGGGTGGTTTGGGGGTGGTTTTGTGGGGGTTTAGAGACATTTGGGGACATTCGGGGACATTTTGAGGAGGTTTGGGAACATTTGGGGAGACTTTGGGGACATTTGGGGGTGGTTTGGGGACATTTGGGGGATGTTTTGGGGACATTCGGGGACATTTGGGGGATGTTTGGGGACATTTTGGGGCTATTTCGGGATGTTTGGGGTGGTTTTGGGGTGGTATTGTGGGGGTTTAGGGACATTCGGGGACATTTGGGGACATTTGGGGACATTTGGGGACACTTTGGGGACATTTGGGGA
Source organism: Emberiza elegans (assembly GCA_024865655.1). Taxonomy (NCBI): domain Eukaryota; kingdom Metazoa; phylum Chordata; class Aves; order Passeriformes; family Fringillidae; genus Emberiza; species Emberiza elegans. The sequence continues at coordinate 963,858 of JALJVW010000131.1, read as the reverse complement.
TGTTTGGGGGATGTTTTGGGGACATTTGGGGGTGGTTTGGGGACATTCAGAGACATTTGGGGACACTTTGGGGACATTTTGGGGAGGTTTGGGGTGGTTTGGGGGATATTTGGGGTGGTTTTGGGGGGGTTTAGGGACATTTGGGGACATTTTTGGGATATTTGGGGACAATTGGGGTGGTTTTGGGGTGATTTAGGGGCATTTGGGGTGGTTTAGGGGCATTTGGGGACATTTAGGGACATTTGGGGTGGTTTTGGGGGGTTTGGGGGCATTCAGGGATATTTGGGGACATTTAGGGACATTTGGGGTGGTTTTGGGGGGGTTTGGGGACATTTTTGGGATATTTAGGGACATTTAGGGACATTTGGGGACATTTTTTGGGATATTTGGGGACATTTTGGGACATTTGGGGCGGTTTTGGGGGGCTTTAGGGGCATTTGGGGACATTTTGGGGACATTTGGGGACATTCTGGGGAGGTTTGGGGTGGTTTGGGGGATATTTGGGGTGGTTTTGGGGTGGTTTAGGGGCATTTGGGGACATTTGGGGACATTTGGGGTGATTTGGGGGCATTTGGGGACATTTTTGGGATATTTGGGGACATTTAGGGACATTTGGGGTGGTTTTGGGGCCATTTGGGGCCATTTTGGGGCCGTTTGTGGCCATTTGTCCCCTCAGGTGTCCCCAAGTGTCCCCTTGGTGTCCCCAGGTGCTCTGGACGGGGCTGCCCTGCCCCAACTTCCACCTGGTGCTCACCTGTGCCCTCCTGGAGCTGCTCGGGGACACCCTCGGGGACAGTGCCACCCTCGGGGACAGTGCCACCCTTGGGGACAGTGACACCCTTGGGGACAGTGCCACCCTTGGGGACAGTGACACCCTTGGGGACAGTGGACAGGGGACATGGGGACACTTGGGGACAGTGGGGTGGCACCTTGGGGACATCCCTGGGGACAGCGACACAGGGATGACAGGGACACTGGGGTGACACTGGGGACATTGGGGACAGGGGGTGGCACTGGGGACATTGGGGACTGGGACAGCGGGAGGGGACAAGGTGGGGACACTGGGGTGGCACTGGGGACACCCAATGGGGACAGTGGGGTGGCACTGGGGACACTGGGATGGCATTGGTGACACTGGGGTGGCATTGGTGACACTGGGGTGACACTGGGGTGACATTGGTGACACTGGGGTGACATTGGGGTGGCATTGGGGACACTGGGGTGGCATTGGTGACACTGGGGTGACACTGGGGTGGCATTGGTGACATTGGGGTGGCACTGGGGTGGCATTGGGTGACACTGGGATGGCATTGGTGACACTGGGGTGACACTGGGGTGACACTGGGGTGACACTGGGGTGACATTGGTGACACTGGGATGGCATTGGTGACACTGGGGTGGCACTGGGGTGACATTGGTGACATTGGGGTGACATTGAGGTGGCATTGGTGACACTGGGGTGGCATTGGTGGCACTGGGGTGACACTGGGGTGACACTGGGGTGACACTGGGATGGCATTGGTGGCACTGGGGTGTCCCCGCTGTCCCCAGGTGTCCCCGTCGGTGTCCCTGGACGTGGGGGAGGTGCTCAGCAGGGCCGAGGGGATTTTCCTGCAGCTGGCGGCCACCAAGGTCAGTGGCACCAACTGTCCCCAAAGTGTCCCCAAAGTGTCCCCAAAGTGTCCCCAGATTGTCCCCAAAGTGTCCCCAAAGTGTCCCCAAGTGTCCCCTGAACCCAGAAATGTCCCCAGATTGTCCCCAAAATGACCCCAAAGTGTCCCCAGAGTGTCCCCAAATTGACCCCAAAATGTCCCCCTTGAGTGTCCCAAAAGTGTCCCCAAATGTCCCAGAGGAACCAAAGTCCCCAGAATGACCCCAAAAACGTCCCCAGAGTGTCCCCAAAAAACTGACCCCAAAATGTCCCCAGAGTGTCCCCAAAGTGTCCCCAAATTGACCCAAAATTGACCCCAGAAATGTCCCCAAATTGACCCCAAAGTGTCCCCAAGGTGTCCCCAAAGTGTTCCCTGACCTGAAAGTGTCCCCAAAGTGTGTCCCCAATGTCCCCAAAAGTGACCCCAAAAAAATGTCCCCAAAGTGACCCCAAAGTGACCCCAGAAATGGACCCCAAGTGACCCAGGTGTCCCCAAAAGACCCCCCCCAAAATGTCCCCTGAATTGACCCCAGAAATGTCCCCAAAATGACCCCAGAGTGTCCCCAAAAATGACCCCAAAAACGTCCCCAAAGTGTCCCCCAAAAGTGTCCCCAAGGTATCCCCAAAGTGTCCCCAGAATGTCCCTGAAGCGACCCCAAAAGTGTCCCCAAAACTGACCTGAAAGTGTCCCCAAAGTGATCCCAGAAATGTCCCCAAAGTCCCCAGAGTGTCCCCAAAAAGTGTCCCAAAACAGAGTGTCCCCAAAGTGACCCCAAAATGTCCCCAGAGGACCCCAAAGTGTCCCCAAAGTCCCCAAAGTGTCCCTGTCCCAAAGTGTCCCCAAATGTCCCCAGAAGTGTCCCCAGAAATGTCCCCAAACCCTAGTGTCCCCAAAGTGTCCCCAAAAGTGACCCTTGAGTGTCCCCAAAGTGACCTGAAAGTGTCCCCAGAGTGACCCTAAAAATTCCCCAAAATGTCCCCCCAAAGTGAGTCCCCAAAATGACCCCAGAAAAACTCCCCCAAAATGTCCCCCAGAGTGACCCCAAAGTGACCCCAAAAGTGTCCCCAAAGTGACCCCAGAAATGTCCCCTGAATTGACCCCAGAAATGTCCCCAAAATGACCCCAGAGTGTCCCCAAAAATGACCCCAAAAACGTCCCCAAAGTGTCCCCAAAAGTGTCCCCAAAGTGTCCCAAAACTGTCCCCAGAAATGTCCCCAAACTGACCCCAAAGTGTCCCCAGAGTGTCCCCAAAACTGACCCCAGAAATGTCCCCAGAGTGACCCCAAAGTGTCCCCAGAAGTGACCCCAAAACTGACCCCAGAAATGTCCCCAAAGTGTCCCTGAGTGTCCCCAAAAGTGACCCCTGAGTGTCCCCCAAAAACGTCCCCAAGTGTCCCCAAAATTGACCCAAGAAATGAAGTGTCCCAAGGTGACCCCAAACGGTGTCCCAAAGTGTCCCCTGAATTGACCCCAGAGTGACCCCAGAAATGTCCCCAAAATGACCCCAAAGTGTCCCCAAATTGTCCCCAAAGTGTCCCCAGAGTGTCCCCAAAGTGACCCCAGAAATGTCCCCAAAGTGTCCCCAAGGTGTCCCCTGAATTGACCCCAGAGTGACCCCAGAGTGTCCCAAAATTGTCCCCAAAAGTGTCCCCAAAGTGACCCCAAAATGTCCCCAGATTGACCCCAAAGTGTCCCCAGAATGTCCCCAAAGTGACCCCAAAAACGTCCCCAAAGTGTCCCCAAAATTGTCCCAAAACTGTCCCCAGAAATGTCCCCAAACTGACCCCAAACTGTCCCCAGAGTGTCCCCAAAAGTGTCCCAAAAATGTCCCCAGATTGACCCCAAAGTGTCCCCAAAAGTGACCCCAAAAACGTCCCCAAAGTGTCCCCAAAAGTGTCCCCAAAGTGTCCCAAAAGTGTCCCCAACGTGTCCCAAAACTGACCCCAGAAATGTCCCCAGAGTGACCCCAAAGTGTCCCCAAAAGTGACCCTGAAGTGTCTCCAGGTGTCCCCAGAGTGACCCCAAAATTGACCCCAGAAATGTCCCCAGAGTGACCCTGAAGTGTCCCCAAAGTGACCCCAAAAGTGACCCTGGAAACGTCCCCAAAGTGTCCCAAAGCGTCCCCGAAGTGTCCCCTGAACTGACCCCAGAGTGACCCCAGAAATGTCCCCAAACTGACCCCAGAGTGTCCCCAAAGTGTCCCCAAAAGTGTCCTTAAAGTGACCCCAGAGTGTCCCCAAATTGACCCCAAAAGTGTCCCCAAAGTGTCCCAAAACTGACCCCAAAATGTCCCCAGATTGACCCCGAAGTGTCCCCAGGTGTCCCCAAAGTGATCCCCAAACTGACCCTGGAAACGTCCCCGAAGTGTCCCCAAGTGTCCCCAAAGTGTCCCCTGAACTGACCCCGGAGTGACCCCAGAAATGTCCCCAAACTGTCCCCAGAGTGTCCCCAAAGTGTCCCCAAAGTCACCCTGGAGTGTCCCCAAGGTGTCCACAGAATGTCCCCAAAGTGTCCCCAACATGGGTACAACGTGTCCCCCGAGTGACCCCAAAGTGACCCCAGAACTGACCCCAGAAATGTCCCCAAAATGACCCCAGAGTGTCCCCAAAGTGCCCCCAAACTGACCCTGGAAATGTCCCCAAAATTGTCCCCAAAGGCGTCCCCAGAACTGACCCCAGAAATGTCCCCAAACTGATCTGAAATTTTCCCCAAAGTGTCCCCAAAGTGACCCCTGAGTGACCCCAAATGTGCTCAGTAAATGTCCCCAAAGTGACCCCAGAGTGTCCCAAAACTGTCCCCAAAGTGTCCCCAAAGTGTCCCCTGAGTGACCCCAAAACTGACCTGAAACTGTCCCCAAAAGTCACCCTGGAGTGTCCTCAAGGTGTCCCCAAAGTGTCCCCAGAACTGACCCAAAAACTGTCCCCAGATTGACCCCAACATGGGTACAACGTGACCCCTGAGTGACCCCAAGAGTGACCCCAGGTGTCCCCAACGTGACCCCAGAAATGTCCCCAAAGTGACCCCAAAGTGTCCCCAAAACCCCCAAATGACCCCAAACCAACCCCAATGACCCCTGAGTGACCCCAAAGTGTCCCCAAAAGTGTCCCCTGAATGTGTCCCCAAATGACCCCTGGGTGACCCCTGAATGACCCCAGAATGACCCCAAAGTGACCCCAAAGTGACCCCAGAAATGTCCCCAAAGTGACCCCAAAGTGTCCCAAAATTGTCCCCAAAAATGTCCCCAAAATTGTCCCCAAACCTGTCCCCAAATGACCCCAAATGACCCCTGGGTGACCCCTGGGTGACCCCAATGACCCCAGGTGACCCCTGGGTGACCCCAATGACCCCTGGTGACCCCGGGTGACCCCGCTGTGCCCCTCCCCCAGGAGCTGCCCCCGGCCCTGCAGGAGCTGCTGGGACTGGGGGGGCCCCAACCCCCCCCGGAGCCGCCCCCGGAGAGCGAATGAACTGGGATGGACTGGGATATACTGGGATATACTGGGATGGACTGGGGATGGACTGGGATGGACTGGGGATAGACTGGGAGGGACTGGGATATACTGGATGGACTGGGAGGGACTGGGGATGGACTGGGATATACTGGGGATAGACTGGGAGGGACTGGGATATACTGGGAATGAACTGGGAGGGACTGGGATGGACTGGGATATACTGGGACATACTGGGGATGGACTGGGATGGACTGGGATGGACTGGGATATACTGGGGATGGACTGGGAGGGACTTGGGATGAACTGGGATAAACTGGGAGGGACTGGGATTGACTGGGAATGAACTGGGATGGACTGGGATAGACTGGGATATACTGGGATGGACTGGGAGGGACTGGGATGGACTGGGATATACTGGGATATACTGGGGATGGACTGGGATATACTGGGAATGGACTGGGATGGACTGGGATGGACTGGGAATGAACTGGGATGGACTGGGATGGACTGGGATGGACTGGGGATGGACTGGGAGGGACTGGGATGGACTGGGAATGGATTGGGATATACTGGGATATACTGGGGATGAACTGGGATATACTGGGATATACTGGGGATGGACTGGGGATGGACTGGGATGGACCGGGATACACTGGGGATGGACTGGGATATACTGGAGATGGACTGGGAGGGACTGGGATATACTGGGAATGGACTGGGATATACTGGGAATGAACTGGGATATACTGGGGATGGACTGGGAGGGACTGGGAATGGACTGGGATATACTGGGATATACTGGGAATGGACTGGGAATGGACCAGGAGGGACTGGGAGGGACTGGGATGGACTGGGAGGGACTGGGAGGGACTGGGATGGACTGGGAGCCCCAACTGGGAGCATTGGGAGGGACTGGGAGCTCAAACTGGGAGCCCAAACTGGGAGCACTGGGAGCCCAGACTGGTGTTGCCCCTCCCCCTCTCTGTGCTGCATTAAAGGTGTCGGAACCCAGCGGAGATTTGGGAGTTTTTGGGGATTTTGGGAGATTTTGGGGTTTTGGGGGAGATTTTGGGAGGATCTGGGAGATTTTGGGGGATTTTTTGGATTTTGGGGGGATTTTTTTTGGATTTTGGGGGATTTGGGGGTTTTGGGGGATTTGGGGGGGCTTTTGGGGATTTTTTGGGAATTTTGGGAGATTTTGAGGCGATTTGGGGACATTTTGGGGGATTTTAGGGGGATTTGGAGGGATTTTGGGGGGATTTTGGGAGGTTTTGGGTGATTTTGGGAGGTTTTGGGGGATTTGGGGGGATTTTGGGGGATTTCTTTGGGGGAATTTTGGGGGAGATTTTGGGGGAGATTTTGGGGGAGATTTTGGGGGAATTTTTCAGGGGTCCCGAGAGATTTAAAGGAGTCCCGGATGGATTTTTGGGGGATCCCAATTGGGGTCTTTGAGGGGATTTTGGGGAGATTTTGGGGGGTCCTGGGTGCATTTTGGGGTGGTCCTAGGGGGGAGGTTTTGAGGGGTCCCGAGGGGAATTTGGGGAGTCCTGGTTGGGTCCCACGGGTGGCCCTTCAGGGGGATGTCTCACCTTTGGGGTTTTTAAAGTTTTGGGGGCCAAGGGTTTTTTGGGGTGGGTTTGGGTTGTTTTACATTTTTTGGGGTGTTTTTGGGGGTTTTTTTGGGGGTGGTTTCAGGTTTTAGGGGATTTTTGGGGTTTTTTTGGGGTGTTTCTTTTGGAGTTTTTTAGGGATTTTGGATGGGTTTTGGGTTTTGGGGCTTTGTTTTTAGGAGTTTTTGGGGGGTTTCCCTTTTTGGGGTGGTTTTTAGGGGATTTTTGGGGGTCCCAGGGGGATCAAATGTCTCACCTGAGCCCAAAAGGATCCTGGAGGTTTTTTTCAGGTGTTTTGGGTTGTTTTAGGGTTTTTTAGGGTTTTTTGGGGGTGGTTTGGGTTGTTTTTGGGTATTTTTTGGTTTTTTTGTTTTCAGGGCTTGGTTTGGGGTGTTTTTACATTTTTTAGGGGATTTTTGGGGTGGGTTTGGGGTGTTTTTACAATTTTAGGGGATTTTTGGGGTAGTTTTGGGGTGTTTTTACAGTTTTTTGGGATTTTTGAGGTGGGTTTGGGACTGTTTTTGGGGGTCCCGAGGGTATCCCTGGGAGGGAATTCAGGGATGTCTCACCTGAGCTCCAAAAGGGATCCCAAAGGTGTTTTTGGGGTGGGTTTTGGGGTGTTTTTACAATTTTAGGGGATTTTTGGGGTTGGTTTTGGGGTGTTTTTACATTTTTAGGGGATTTTTGGGGTGGGTTTGGGGTGTTTTTACAGTTTTTTGGGATTTTTCAGGGCTTTTTTGGGTGGTTTGTGGGGGTGGTTTTGGGGGTCCCGGGGGTGTTTTAGGGGTTTTAGGGGATGTCTCACCTGGTTTTAGCTCCAAAGGGGGGATCCCAAAGGATGTTTTTTTTTTTGGGGTCGGTTTTGGGGTTTTTACATTTTTTGGGTTTTTTGGGTGTTTTTAGGGTTTTTACATTTTAGGGTGGTTTTGGGGGGTGGTTTTGGGGTGTTTTACAATTTTTTGGGGATTTTCACCTGGGCTGATCCCAAGTTTTTTCTGGTGGTTTTGGGATTTTTTGGGGTATTTTAGCGGGTTTTTTGGGATGGAATTGGGCACTTTTAGGGGTGGTTTTGGGGTTTTTTTGGGGGGTGGTTTTGGGGGTGTTTTTGGGGGTCCCGAGGGTGTCTCAAGGAGGGGATTTGGGATGTCTCACCTGAACTCCAATGGGGGTCCAGGGGTGTTTTTGGGATGGTTTTGGGGTATTTTTAGGGATTTTTTGGGGTGGGTTTGGGGTGTTTTTAGGGGTTTTTGGGGGTGTTTTTGGGGGTCCCGAGGGTGTCTCAAGGAGGGGATTTGGGGTGTCTTTTCCAATGGGGTCCCGAGGATGTCCCTTTGGGGTGGTTTTGGGGTGGTTTTGGGATGTGTTTAAAGGTTTTTTAGGGGTTTTTGGGGGGTGCGTTTGTGGGGGTCGTTTTGGGGTGGTTTGGGGGTGTTTTTAGGCTTTTTTTGGGATGGATTTGGGCGGGTTTTGGGGTGTTTTTTTCTGAGGGGTCCCGGGGGTGCCTTTTGGGGGGGGTCCCGAGGGTGTCCCAGGGAGAAGATTCGGGGATGTCTCACCTGAGCTCCAAAAGCGAGTCCCGGAGATGCTTTCCTGGTGGTTTTGGGTGGGTTTTGGGTGGTTTTAGGGTGTTTTTTTGGTGTTTTTCGGTATTTTTGGGGTGTCCCGGGGGGGCAGCGCCGTGAGGGGACAGCGGCAGCGGCAGCGCCCCCTGGCGGCCGAGGCGGAGCCAGAACTGCGCATGCGCAAAATGGCGGCGGCGCGCCGCAAGATGGCGCCAAAGGGCGAGAACGCCCCCTGCTCGGGCCACGCCCCCTTCCTCAAACCACGCCCATTCACATCCATATTAGGTTATGAAGCCCCGCCCCTCTGGTTCCCACCCTTTAATTAGGCCACGCCCCTTTCATTGACTGGTCTGTTATCCCTCATTAATATTTATGAGCGGTGTGGCTACAAAGGCTTCCTCTTAACATGGGGCAGCTCTAATTAGAAAACAAGTCATGAATATTAATGAGGGACATAATATAGGATGTAGCAGCTCATTAATGATAACAATGAGACACAATTGGGTGTTTCTAATTAGTGCTAATGAGGGGCAGGCTCATTAATATTCACAAAGGTGGGTAATTATTCTGGGCAGCTCATTAATATTCATGAGGCAGAGCTGGCCCCGTACAATAAAATGGAGTAGACTGCTTTAATTAGCTGACTAATGAGAAGGGGGCTTATTAATATTCATTAGAACTGGGTACTGGTCATTATTGTCATTAATAATAATGAGATGGTGATTAAATAATCTGATAATTAGTATTCACGAATCTGTGGTAATTAGAAATCACGGACTTATGAATATTCATAATTGACCCGCTGTTCCCAACATCTTAATTACTAATGAACAACCTCTCATTAATATTCATGATGGAGGGATAGCCCCACCCCTGCCACTCCCATTTCCCCCACTTGAAAACAGGGGTGTGGCTTCCCAGGGGGGCGTGGCCTGACAATGGGCGTGGCCTTGCAAGCCTCTGAGTCATGGGGTGGTCTCCTGTGGGGGCGTGGGCAGAACCAGCTCTGGAATTTCTGGGCGTGGCTGTGGGCGTGGCCTGGATGTGGTCCAATGTGGGGTTATGTCAGTGGAGTGGCCTAAGTTGTATGGCTTTGGGGCAGGGGCTTTTGTGGTGGGTGTGGCTTCATTAACATATTTTTGGGACACTGGGGGTGTGGCTTTGTGCAGTGGGCGTGTTCTTGGCCTCTCAGTAGGCGTGGCTTGGTGGTGTGGGCGTGGCTTCCCCTCCCCATACCCTCAGAAGACAGGGGGAGTGGCTTTTTTGTGTGGGCGTGGCTTCCACACCCTCTCTGTGCCATTCCCTCAGATTCACAGGGGGCGTGGCTTCACCAGGTGGGCGTGGCATCCATCCCTTATTTGGGGCGGGACTTCAGCCAGTTAAGGGGGGTGTGGCTTTGCCCTGTGGGCGTGGCTTCATTGCCCTCTATTGGTCGAGGGCGTGGCTTTACCTGGTGGGCGTGGTTCAGCCCCCCCCATTTGGGGCGTGCCCTCAGATACAGAGGGGGCGTGGCTCTGTCGCATGGGCGTGGCTTCCACCCTCTGTTTTGGGCGTGTCCTCCTGCTGATCGAGGCATGTCTTTACCGGGTGGGCGTGGCTTCAGTGCCATCTATCAATCGGGGGCGTGGCTTTACTGGGTGGGCGTGGCTTCCTGCCCCCATTTTGGGTGTGTCCTCTGGCAACCAGGGGTGTGGCTTTAATGGTGGGCGTGGCTTCGCTGCTTTCTGGACATGGGGCAAACCACTGAGGTGGGCGTGGTTTCTGTCCCCATTTTGGCATCCCACCCCAGGTGTGTCCGCACAGGGGCGTGGTTTTAAAGGGTGGGCGCGGATTCCACCCCCTTTGGGGGCGTGTTCTCTACCAATTGTGGGCGGGGCTTTCATGGTTTGGGGTTGGTTCCTCCCTTTGGGGGCGTGTCCTCTACTGATCAGGGGCGTGGCTTTAATGAGTGGGCGTGGCTCCATCCCCCATTTTGGGTGTGTCCTCCACCAATCGTGGAGTGGCCCACCCAGCGCCCTTCTCTGCTGTGGGGCGTGTCTTTTTGGGGGGCGTGGCTCCACCCCCCTTTTTGGAAAATGCCCTGGATCAGGGGCGTGGCTTTATTGGGGCGTGTTTCACCCTTTTACCATCCGCTGCAGGCGTGGCCTCTGGCTGGGTCTTCTGCCGAGCGGGGGTGTCCTCTTTGGAGGCCATGTGGGTGGGGTTTCTCCACCCCCGTTGTGGGCGTGCCCTTTCCGTGCGGGGGCGTGGATTTACGGGGTGGGCGTGGCTCCTTCCTCCCTTTTGGGTGTGCCCTGCCTGATCGGGGGCGTGGCTTTACCGGGTGGGCGTGGCTTCCACCCCCTTTGCGGGCATGTCCTCTGCTGGTTGGGGGCGTGGCCTCGTGGGTGGGCGTGGCTTCCCCATCCGGGGGCATATTCGGTAACGATTGGGGGCGTGGCTTTACCGGGTGGGCGTGGCTCCACGGCTATTTTGGGCCTGTCCTCCGCCATTCAGGGGCGTGGCTTTATCGAGTGGGCGTGGCTCCCCCTCCGTTTTGGACGTGCCCTGTCCTGATCGGGGGCGTGGCTTTACTGGGTGGGCGCAGCTCCACCCCCTTGGGGGGGGCGTGTCCCTTGCAGATAGTGGGCGTGGCTTCGCCGTGTGGGCGTTCCCTCTCCCATCGGTGGGCGTGGCTTCCTATACTGGGCGTGCCCTTCTTTATGGGCGTGTCCTCCCTTCCCCACTCCCTCCCTTCCCCCCCCCACCTCCAGTGGGCGTGGCCGGGGGTGGGCAGGGCCGTTCCCATTGGCCGTGGGCGGTCGCGTGGGCGTGTCCGGCGGCTCGCGGGCGTGTCCCGGGGTGGGCGTGGCCGGCGGTGGGCGGGGCCAGGCCGGGCCGCTCTCGCTCCGTCTCCGCCGTTCCTCGGCCGCCCCCGGCGCTCGCGGAGCCCCGGCAGGTACCGAGCGGGGGGGGGGAGGGGAGGGTCGGGGGCACCTGGGGGGGGGGCTCACCTGGGGGGGGGAGGGGCGGCGCACCTGGGGAGGGGTCGCACCTTTGGGGGGGGAGGCAGCGGAACCGGGATGGATTTGGGGGAGGGGAGGTGTGGGGGAGGGATGGGGGGGGAATTTGGGGAGGGGGAGGTGGGGGGATGGGGGTGGGGGGAGGGGGATTTGGGGAGGGTCGCGGGATCAGGGCCGCGCCGGGGAGGGGGGGAGGGGGCGGCGCAGGGCCGTTTTGGGGGGGGGAGGGCTGTAAAAAGGGAGGGGGTGGGCGTGCAAGGAAAGGGGGTGGGGAGGGGGAACGCGGGGGGGGGGAGGGGGGAGGGGGGGAGGGGTCGCGGCGTGCACGCGGCGCGGGGTGGGGGGAGGGGTGGGCGTGCAAAAAGGGGGAGGGGCGCGCGTGCAAATGTGGGGGGGGGAGGGGTCGCTGCAGTGACACGTGGGGGGGGGATGGGCGGGCGGGAAGTGGGGAGGGGGCGGGGGAGGGGCAGGGGAGGCCACGCCCCCTTTTACCCCCCCCGGTTTGGAGACCCCTCCCCAAATTCGCGACCTTTCCCCTAATTAAGGACCCCTCCCCTCATTAAGGAGCCCTCCCTAAGGACCCCTCCCTTAATTAAGGCCCTCTCCCATAATTAAGGACCCCTCCCCTAATTAAGGCCCTCTCCAATAATTAAGGGCCCCTCCCCCAATTAAGGACCCCTCCCCTAATTAAGGAGCCCTCCCCTAATTAAGGACCCCTCCCTTAATTAAGGCCCCCTCCAATAATTAAGGACCCTTCTCCTAATTAAGGACCCGCCCCAATTTAGCAACCCCTACCTTAATTAAGAGACCCGTCTATAATTAAGGACTCTGCCCTAATTGAGGACCCCTCCCCTAATTAAAGCCCCTTCCCCTAATTAAGGACCCCTCCCTTATTTTTGGATCCCCAATTAAGGGAGAGTCCTTAATTAAGGACCCCCCCAATTAAGGAGCCTCCCCCTAAGACTGCTCCTTTCCTAATTAGGGACCCTCCCCACTTAAGGAACCTCTCCCTAATTAAGGACCCCTCCCTTAATTAAGGACCCTTCCCCTAATTAAGCACCCCTACCCCAATTAAGAGACCCGTCCATAATTAAAGACACTGCCCTAATTAAGGACCCCTCCCCTAATTAAGGACCCCTCCCCTAATTAAAGCTCCTTTCCCTAATTAAGGGCCCGCCCCAATTTAGCGACCCCTACCCTAATTAAGAGACCCGTCCATAATTAAGGACACTGCCCTAATTAAGGACCCGTCTCCTAATTAAGAGCCCCCTCCTCAATTAAGGATCAGTCCCCAATTAAGAGCCCCCTCCCTAATTAGGAGACCCCTCCCTAATTAAGGACACTTCCTTAATTAAGGACCCTTCCTCAATCAAGAGTCCCCTCCCCAATTAAGGATCAGTCCCCAATTAAGAGCCCCGTCCCTCATTAAGAGCCCCCGCTGTAATTAAAGCCCCTGCCCTAATTAAGGGCCCTTCCCCTATCAAATGACCCCTCCCTAATTAAGGACCCCTCCCCAATTAAGTGACCTTTCCCTAATTAAGGTCCCTCTTCCTAATTAGGGATTCCTCCCCAATTAAATGACCCCTCCCTAATTAAGGACCCCACCCTAATTAATCACCCTCTCCCTAATTAAGAGACCCCTCCCCAATTTCGTGACCCCATTTAAGGCCTGTCCCTAATTAAAGACCCTTCCCTAATTAAGGACCCCTCCCCAATTCAGGCCTTCTCCTTAATTAAGCACCCCCTTCCTAATTAAACAGCCCCTTTCCTAATTAAGGACCCCTGCCTAATTAAGTGCCCCCTCCCCTATTTAAGGATCCTCCCCAATTAATGACCCCTGCCCTAATTAATGACCCCTCTCTAATTAAGGACCTCTCCCCAATTTAAGGCCTAATTAATGCCTCCCCATTAACGACCCCTCTCTAATTAATGACTCCCCCTAATTAATGTCCCCCCTATTAATGACCCCTTCCCTAATTAATGTCCCCCCATTAACGACTCCGCGCAATTAATGACCCTTCTCTAATTAATGACTCCCCCATTTAATGACATCCCCCGTTAATGACGCCTGTCTAATTAAGGACCTCTCCCCAATTTAAGGCCTAATTAATGACCCCCCCATGAATGACCCCTCTCTAATTAATGACCTTCCCATTAATGACCTCTCTCTAATTAACGCCTCCCCATTAATGACCCCTCTCTAATTAATTTTGGGGTTACACTAATTAAGGACCCCTCCCCAATTTAAGGCTTAATTAATGAACCCCCCATTAGTGACCCCTCCCTAATTAATGACCCCCTCCCCCCATAAGTGACCCCCCCTAATGTGACCCCCAATTAATGACCCCTCTCTTAATTAATACCCCCCATTAATGACACCTCTTTAATTAATGCTGCCCCCCATTAATAATCCCTCTCAAATTATTGAGCATTCTCTAATTAATGCCCCCCATTAATGACTTCTCTCCAATTAGCGACCCCCAATTAAGGACCCCTCTCTAATTAATATCCCCATTAATGACCCCCTCAATTAATGACCCCCCAATTAATGACCCCTCTATTTCCCCCCCCCTTCCCATTAATGCCCCCTCCCCAATTCACGGCCTAATTCCCCCCCCCTCCCTAATTAGCGCCGCTCTCTAATTAACCCCGTTAACCCCCCCCCCCCGGGACCCCCTCGTTCTGGCCCCCAATCGATTTGGGCCGAGGCCCCCCCCGGGCCACGTGGGACACGGCGGGGACACTCGAGGGTGACACGTTTGGAGGGGCAGCTTGGGGTGACAATTTTGGGGTGACACTGTTGGGGTGACATTTGTTGGGTGACAATTTTGGGGTGACATTTGTTGGGTGACACTTTTGGTGTGACAATTTTGGGGTGACAATTTTGGGGTGTGACAATTTTTGGGAGTGACAATTTTTGGGACAATTTTGGGTGATAATTTTGGAGGGTGACACTTTTTGGGACAATTTTCGGGTGACAATTTTGGGGTGACATTTATTGGGTGACACTTTCGGAGTGACAATTTTGGGGTGACAATTTTGTGTGACAATTTTTGGGGCTGACAATTTTGGGGTGACAATTTTGTGTGACAATTTTTGGGGCTGACAATTTTGGGGTGACAATTTTTGGGACAGTTTTGGGTGACATTGGGTGACAATTTTTGGGGGTGACAAGTTTGGGGTGACGTTTTTGTGTGACAATTTTGGGGTGACAATTTTTGGGGGTGACATTTTTTTGGGGTGACAATTTTTGGGACAGTTTTTGGGCGTGACACTTATTGGGGTGGCACTTTTGACACTTTTGGGGTGACACTTTTGGGGTGACAGTTTTTGGGTGACATTTCTGTGTGACAATTTTGGGGTGACAATTTTTGGGACAGTTTTTGGGTGACACATTTTGGGGTTTTGGGACAATTTGGGTGTGACACTTTTGGGTGACAACACTTTTGGGTGACACTTTTTGGGGTGACATTTATTGACATTTTGGGGTGACATTTGTGGGGTGACAATTTTGGGTGACATTTTTGGGGGGTGACACATTTTTGGGTGACACTTTTGGGTGTGACACTTTTGGGTGACAACTTTTGGGTGACAACATTTTTGGGGTGACATTTTTTGGGGTGACACTTTAGGTTGACATTATTGGGGTGACAATTTTTGGGACAGGTTTTTGGGTGATAATTTTGGGGTGACAATTTTTGGGACAGTTTTGGGGTGACAATTTTTGGGGTGACAATTTTGGTGACATTTTTGTGACAATTTTGGGCACACAATTTTGGGTGATAATTTTGGGGTGACACTTTTTTTCGGGTGACAATTTTGGGTGACATTTATTGACAACTTTTGGGTGACAATTTTTGGGGTGACAATTTTGGGGTGACAATTTTGGTTTTGGGTGACATTGGGTGACAATTTTGGGGTGACAAGTTTTTGGTGTGACAATTTTGGGGTGACAATTTTTTGGGGGTGACATTTTTTTTGGGGTGACACTTTAGGTTGACATTTTTGGGGTGACAATTTTGGGGGACAGTTTTTGGGGTGACAATTTTGGGGTGGGGTTTTTGGGTGACATTTCTGGTGACAATTTTGGGGGTGACACTTTTGGGTGACATTTATTGGTGTTGACACTTTTTGGGACAATCTGGGTGTGACACTTTTGGGTGACACTTTTTGGGTGACACTTTTGGGAGTGGCACTTTTTGAATGACATTTATTGGGGTGGCACTTTTGGGGGTGACATTTATGGGGTGACAATTTTGGGTGACATTTATTGGGGGTGACACTTCTGGAGTGACAATTTTTGGGACAGTTTTGGGTGACACTTTTGGGTGTGACACTTTTGGGGTGACGCTTTTTAGGTGACTTTTATTGGGGGTGACACTTTTGGGGTGACATTTATTGGGGGTGACATTTTTTTGGGGTGACACTTTAGGTTGACATTATTGGGGTGACAATTTTTGGGACAGGTTTTTGGGTGATAATTTTAGAGGGTGACAATTTTTGGGACAGTTTTTGGGCGTGACACTTATTGGGGTGGCACTTTCTGAGTGACATTTTTTGTGACAATTTTGGGCTGACACTTTTTGGGACAATTTTGGGTGATAATTTCGGAGGGTGACACTTTTTGGGACAATTTTCGGGTGACAATTTTGGGGTGACATTTATTGGGTGACACTTTTGGAGTGACAATTTTTGGGGGTGACAATTTTGGGGTGACAATTTTTGGGACAGTTTTGGGTGACATTGGGTGACAATTTTTGGGGGTGACAAGTTTGGGGTGACATTTTTGTGTGACAATTTTGGGGTGACAATTTTTGGGGTGACACATTTTGGGGTGACAATTTTTGGGACAGTTTTTGGGCGTGACACTTATTGGGGTGGCACTTTTGACACTTTTGGGGTGACAGTTTTTGGGTGACATTTCTGTGTGACAATTTTGGGGTGACAATTTTTGGGACAGTTTTTGGGTGACACTTTTGGGTGACGTTTAGTGGCGGTGACACTTTTTGGGACAATCTGGGTGTGACACTTTTGGGTGACACTTTTTGGGTGACACTTTTGGGAGTGGCACTTTTTGAATGACATTTATTGGGGTGGCACTTTTGGGGGTGACATTTATGGGGTGACAGTTTTGGGTGACATTTATTGGGGGTGACACTTTGGAGGGTGACATTTTTTGGGTGACAATTTTTTGGGACAGTCTTAAGGTTGGCACTTTTTGGGGGTGACATTTTTTGGGGCGACACTTTTTTGGGACATTTTTTGGGTGCCAATTTTGGGTGACACTTTTGGTGTGACATTTATTGGGACGATTTTTGGGTGACGTTTATTGAGGTGACACCTTTGGGGTGACGTTTATTGAGGTGACACCTTTGGGGTGACATTTATTGGGGGTGACAATTTTGGGTGACACTTTTTGGGTGACAACTTTTTGTGACACTTTTTTGGGACAGTCTGGGAGTGACACTTTTTGGAGTGGCACTTTTTAGGTGACATTTATTGGGGTGACACTTTTGGCGACACTTTTGGGCAACGATTTTGGGCGGTGACACTTTTTGGGTGACAATTTTGGAGTGACATTTGTTGCGGGTGACACTTTTGGGTGACATTTGTTGCGGGTGACACTTTTGGGTGACAATTTTTGGGTGACATTTATTGGGGCTGACACTTTTGGGTGACAGTTTTTGGGACAGTCTTTGGGGTTGACACTTTTTGGGACAGTTTTTGGGTGACAATTTTTGGGTGACAACTTTGGGGTGACATTTATTGTGGGTGACACTTTTGGAGTGGCAATTTTGAGTGACACTTTTGGGTGACACTTTTGGGGGGTGACACTTTTGGGGGGTGACACTTTTGGGGGGTGACACTTTTGGGTGTGACACTTTTGGGGTGTGACACTTTTGGGTGACAATTTTTGGGACAGTCTTTGGTGAGTGACACTTTGGGGGTGACACTTTTAGGGGGTGACATTTATGGGGGTGGCACTGATGGCTGACACTTTTTGGGACATTTTTTGGGTGCCAATTTTGGGTGACATTTTTGGAATGAGATTTTTTGGGGTGACATTTATTGGGACACTTTTTGGGTGACGTTTATTGCGGGTGACATTTTTGGGTGACATTTCTTGGGGGTGACAATTTTGTGTGGCGCTTTATGGGTGACACTTTTGGTGTGCCATTTTTTGGGTGACATTTTGAAGTGTGACAGTTTTTGGGTGACATTTTTTGGGACAGTCTTTGGGGTGACAATTTTGGGGCATGACACCTTTTGGGGTGACAATTTTGGGGTGACATTTATTGGGACAATTTTGGGGGGTGACGCTTTTGGGGTGACAATTTTTGGGTGACACTTATTGGGTGACAATTTTGAGGTGACACTTTTGGGGTGACACTTTTTGGGGTGACACTTTAGGCGTGACAATTTTTGGTGACATTTTTGGGTGACACTTTTTGGGACAGTCTGTGGGGGTGACACTTGTCAGGGTGACAGTTTTAGAGTGACATTTATTGGGGTGACATTTTTGGGGTGACATTTATTGGGTGACAAATTTTGGGGTGACATTTTTTGGGGGTGACATTTTTTAAGGGGGTGACACTTTTGGGTGACATTTTTTGGGGTGACATTTATGGGGTGACATTTTTGGGGTGACAATTTTTGGGGTGACATTTTGGGGTGACATTTATTGACACTTTTGGGTGACATTTTTGGCACACTTTTGGGTGACATTTTTTGGGGTGACACTTTCATTATTGTGACAATTTTTGGGTGACACTTTCTGGGTGACAATTTTTGGGGTGACATTTTTTGGGGTGACATTTTTGGGGTGACATTTATTGGGGTGACACTTTTGGGATGGTCTTTGGGGGTGACACTTTTGGGACAAATTTTTTTTAGGTGATTTTTTGGGTGACAATTTTTGGGGGTGACATTTGACATTTGTTGGGGTGACAATTTTGGGTGACAATTTTGGGTGACACTTTTTAGGTGGCACTTTTTGGGTGACACTAGGCGTGACATTTTTTGGGGGTGACACTTTTTAGGTGTGACACTTTTGCTGTGACATTTATTGGGGTGACAATTTCGGGGTGACAATTTTTGGGACAGTTTTTGGGGTGACACTTTTTGGGGGTGACACTTTTGTGGTGACAATTTTTAGGAAACACTTTTGGGGTGACACTTTTGGGTGACACATTCAGGTGACGCTTTTTGGGACAGTTTTTGGCGTGACATTTTTGGGTGACATTTTTGGGGGCAGCACTTTTTGGGTGACATTTATTGAGGGTGACATTTTTTGGGTGACAGTTTTGGGGGTGACACAGTGGTGGCACTTTTGGGGGTGACATTTTGTGGTGACATTTTCCAGTGACAGTTTTTGGGTGACAGTTTTGGAGGGTGGCATTTATTGGGGTGACATTTTTGTGTGAGACTTTTTGGGTGACACTTTTTGGGGGTGACAATTTTGGAGGGTAACATTTTTGGGTGACAATTTTTGGAGTGACATTTATGGGGGTGACACTTTTGGGTGACATTTTCGGGGGTGACACTTTTGGGGTGACAATTTTTAGAGGGTGACGTTTATTGGGGGTGACAATTTTGGGTGACACTTTTTGGGGTGTGACACTTTTTGGGGGTGACACTTTTGGGTGACACTTTTGGAGTGACAATTTTTGGGACAGTTTTTGGGGGTGACACTTTTTGGGTGACACTTTTTTTGGGTGGCATTTATCGAGGTGACACTTTGGGTGACATTTATTGGGATGGCACTTTTGGGGTGACAATTTTGGGGGGGGTGACACTTTTTTTTGGAGGGGTGACATTTATTGAGGGTGGCATTTTTTCGGGGGGGTGACACTTTGGGGTGACAATTTTTGGGACAGTGTTTGGGGGTGACACTTTGGGGTGACAATTTTGTGGGGACAGTTTTTGGGGGGAGGCACACGGGGTCACTGCCGAGGTCCCAGTGCCACCCTCAGCGCCACCCCGTGTCACCTCCGGGGTCCCGGTGTCACCCGTGGTGTCACGCCCAGTGTCACATGGGGGTCCCAGTGCCACCCTCATTGTCACCCTCAGTGTCACCCTCATTGTCACCCCCAGTGCCACCCTCAGTGTCACCTCCAGGGTCCCAATGTCACCCTCAATGTCACCTTCAATGTCACCCCCAGTGCCACCCCTGGTGTCACCCCCAGTGTCACCTGTGAGGTCACTCCCAGTGTCACCCTCAGTGTCACCCCCAGTGCCACCCTCAGTGTCACCTCCAGGGTCCCACTGTCACCCTCAATGTCACCTTCCATGTCACCCCCAGTGCCACCCCCGGTGCCACCCCCCCAGTGTCACCTTCAGTGCCACCCCTGTGTCACACATGGGGACTCAATGTCACCCTCGGTGCCACCCTCAGTGTCACCCCCTGTGTCACACACGTCACAAAATATCTACATTTATATTTATAATTATAATTGTAATTATATTTATATTTATATTTATATTTATATTTATATTTATATTTATATTTATATTTATATTTATATTTATATTTATATTTATATTTATATTTATATTTATATTTATTATTCCCCCCCAGCCTGGCATGGTGAGGCGATGCCGTATATAACTAACATACAATATATATATATATAAAATTACACAAATAATATATATCAGAGATAAATAAACAATAAATATCTCTATTTATATTTATATTTACACTTATATTTTCTGCCCCCAGCCTGTCGTGATGAGGTGATGCCATATATAAATAACACATAATATATATGTACAAAATAAATAACATAAATCAGATATATAAAAATAATAAATATTTATATTTATATTTCTGATTTCCCCCAGCCCTATTTCTATTTCTATTTCTATTTATATTATATATTTATAATATATATCAGAGACAAATAACCAATAAATATTTTATATTTACATTTACATTTATATTTACATTTACATTTACACTTACACTTACATTTACACTTATATTTTCTGCCCCCAGCCTGGCGTGGTGAGGTGATGCCGTATATAAACAACATACAACATATATATAAAATATTACATAAATAATATATATCAGAGATAAATAAACAATAAATATTTATTTTATATTTATATTTTTATATTTATATTTCTGATATTTTGGCATATATTTTGCTGCCAGCCTGGCATGGTGGTGGAGGATGGGGCCCGCAGCACCCGAGGCCGATAAATAAACCTCCCCAGCCTGGCATGGTGGAGGCGCCCCGGGCTCCGGCCTCCCGGAGACCAATAAATAATCAATAAATATTTACATTTATAAACACCTATATTTATATTTATATTTATTTTTATTTTTATATTTTGTGCCCGCAGCCTGGCATGGTGAGGCGATGCCGCGCACGCCGGCCTCCAGCGAGGAGGAGGAGGGCGGCCGGGGCTCCGAGTACCCCGAGGCCGATAAATAATCAATAAATATCTATATTTTATATATTTATATTTATATATTTATATTTTTCATTCCCCCCAGCCTGGCATGGTGAGGCGATGCCGCGCACGCCGGCCTCCAGCGAGGAGGAGGAGGGCGCCCGGGGCTCCGAGTACCCCGAGGCCGATAAATAAACAATAAATATCTATATCTATATTTATATTTATATTTTATTTATATTTATATTTAATTTTGGCAGCTGGCATGGTGGGCGATGCCCGGCCCCAACCCGGCCCCAGCGGGGGAGGAGGAGGGTGCCCGGGCTCCCGGTACCCGAGGCCGATAAATAATCAATAAATATTTACACCATATTCAGCATGATGGTGTTCCCCCAGCCTGGCATGGTGGCATCCCCGACCTGCACCAGACGGTGAGGGAGAAACGGGAAAAGTTCCCCAAAAATTCATGGGAACGGGCTGGGAAATGGGGAGGAATGGGTACAGAAAAACCATTGGGGCAATGGTGTTCGCAATTCGGCATTTTACCTGCACCAGGCGGTGAGGAAAAGCGTCCCAAAAAAAATGAATTTTCCCTTAAAAATTTGAGAAAAAATTTTTTCCCCCAAAATTGGGAATCAACCTCCAAAAAAAATGGGGAAAAGAGCAAAAAAAATTTCCCCTCAAAATTGGGAGGAAAAAAAAATCATTCTTTCCACCCCCAAAATTGAGAATTTTCCCTCAAAAAAATGGGAATTTTTGACCCCAAAATCGGGAATTTTCCCTCAAAAAAATTGGGAATTTTCCACCCCAAAATTGAGAATTTTCCCTCAAAAAAAATTTCCAACCAGAAGAAGATCAGAATTTTCACCCCAAAAACAGAGGCCCCCCCTAGAACTGGGGGAAAAAAAAAAAAAAGGATTTTTACCTCCAAAATATTGTGGGGAAGTCCCAAATAAATGGGAATTTTGCCCAAAAATTGGATATTCCCCCCCCCAATATCCGGAATTTTCAGCATGATGGTGTTCCGCATCGGCATCCCCGACCTGCACCAGACGGTGAGGGGAAAACGGGAAAATTCCCCAAAAATTCATGGGAACGGGATGGGAAATGGGCCCGGAAATATTGGGGGAGAAGAGAAAAAAATTGGGATTTTTTACCCCCAAAATTGGGGGTTTTGTCCCAAAAAAATGGGAATTTTCTCCCCAAAATTGAGAATTTTCCCTCAAAAAAATTGGGGATTTTCAGCGTGATGGTGTTCCGCATCGGCATCCCCGACCTGCACCAGACGGTGAGGGAAAAAAAATTGGGAATTCCCAAAAATTCCCCATGGGAATTTTCAGGATGGTGTTCGCATGGGCCCCCGAAATATTGGGGTGAAGAGGGAAAAAAAAATTCATGGGGATTTTTACCTCCAAAAATTGGGGGAAGAGGAAAAAAATTCAGGATTTTCCCTCAAAAATATTGTGAATTTTCCCTTTAAAAAATGGGAATTTTCCCTTAAAAATTGGGAATTTTCAGCATGATGGTTTCCAACCATCCCCGAAGACCAGATGAGGGAAAAACGAATTCCCAAAAATGAAATTAAGTGAAAATTGCCCCCTAGAACTGGGGGGAAGAGGGAAAAAAATTGGGATTTTTTACCCCCAAAATTGAGGATTTTGTCCCAAATAAATGGGAATTTTGCCCAAAAATTGGATATTTCCCCCCAAAATTTGGAATTTTCAAAAATGATGGTGTTCCATCGGCATCCCGACCTGCAATAGGGAAAAAAATTGCGGTTTTAGGGAAAATGGGGAAATTTGTCCCCAAAATATTCATGGGAGCAGGGATGGGAAAATTCCAGCAGGAATGGGCGCGGAAATATTGGGGGCAAGAGGGAAAAAAATTGGGATTTTTTTACCCCCAAAATTGGGGATTTTGTCCCAAATAAATATGATTTTTCCCTTAAAAATTGAGAATTTTTCCCCCAAAAAATTGGGAATCAACCTCCAAAAATTTGGGGGAAAGAGCAAAAAAATTGGGGGGAAGAGGGAAAAAAATATGTGATTTTTTTTACCCAAAAAAATGGGGATTTTGCCCCCTAAGATGTTGGGAATTTTCCTTTAAAAATTGGGAATTTCCAAGCAGAAAAATTTGGGAATTTCCCCCCAATATTGGGAATTTCCTCTTTTAAAAATTGGGGGAAGCACAGAAAAATTGGGGGGGTTCCCCTAAAAAAACACCCCCAAATTTTCCCCAAAAACATTTAGGGCAATTTCCAACCAGAAAAATTTTGGAAATTCCTCTTTTTCTGGGAGGAAATTCCCTCAAAAATTGGGGAATTTTCCCCAAAATTTTGGGGATTTTTTCCCTCTTTTCGAAGGAGGCACAGAAAAATTTGGGAACTTTCCCTCCCAAAAATTGGGGTTTTCCCTCCCCCAAAAATTGGGGTTTCCCCCCAAAAACTTCCCCAGAACCTCAAAAAAAAAATTTCCCCAAAATTTTGGGGTTTATTTTTGGAGGTTTCCTGGGGCCATTTTGGGGCAATTTGGGGCAATTTCCTCACCCAGGGCTCCCTAAACCTGGGGATTTTTGGGATCCCCTCACCCCAAACCTTTTGGGGTTTCTCTTTTGGGGTTCCCCTGCCCTGACCCCCCAAATCTGCATTTTTGGGGACTCATCCCAAAGGATTTTGGGGACTTTTGGGGTATTTTGGGGCAATTTGGGGCAATTTCCTCACCCAACACTGCCCAAACCTGGGGATTTTTGGGGTCCCCTCATTTGGGGTTTCTCTTTTGGGGTTCCCCTGCCGTGACCCCCCAAATCTGCAATTTTGGGACTCATCCCAAAGGATTTTTGGGAATTTTGGAGTGATTTTTAAGGAGATTTGAGAATTTTCCTCACCCAACACTCCCTAAATCTGGGGGTTTTTGGTTCCCCTCATTTGGGGGTGGATTTTTGGGGTTCCCCTGCCCTGACCCCCCCAAATCTGCATTTTGGGGACTTATCCCAAAGGATTTGGGGGATTTTTGGGTGCTTTTTAAGGAGGTTTGCGCCATTTTCCTCACCCAACACTCCCCAAACCCAGGTTTTTTGGGATCCCCTCATTTGGGGGTGGATTTTTGGGGTTCTCCCTGCCCTGACCCCCCAAATCTGCATTTTGGGACTCATCCCAAAGGATTTGGGGGCTTTTGGGGTGCTTTTTAAGGAGATTTGAGCATTTTCCTCACCCAACACTCCCTAAATCTGGGGTGTTTTGGTTCCCGTCATTTGGGGGTTCCCTTTTGGGGTTCTCCCTGCCCTGACCCCCCATATCTTCATTTTTGGGACTCATCCCAAAGGATTTTTGGGGTTTTTTGGGGCATTTTGGGGCAATTTCCTCATCCAACACTCCCCAAACCCGGGGTTTTTTGGGTTCCTCTCATCGTGACTTTCCCTTTTGGGGTTCCCCTGCCCTGACCCCCCAAATCTGCATTTTTGGGACTCATCCCAAAGGATTTTTGGGGGATTTTTGGGGTATTTTGGGGCAATTTGGGGCAATTTCCTCACCCAACGCTCCCCAAACCTGGGGTTTTTTAGGATCCCGGAACCCCAAATCCTCTGGGATTTCCCTTTTGGGGTTCCCCATGCCCTGACCCCCCAAAAATCCTCCCCAAAATCTTTGGGGTTCCATTTTTGGGACTCATCCCAGAGTTTTTGGGGGTTTTTTAGGGTTTTTTGGGGGCCATTTTGAGGAGGTTTGTGCCATTTTCCTCACCCAACACTGCCCAAACCTGGGGTTTTTTGGGGTCCCCTCTCCCCAAACCTTTTGGGGTTTCTCTTTTGGGGGTCCCCTGCCCTGACCCCCCAAATCTGCATTTATGGGGACTCATCCCAAAGGATTTTGTGGATTTTGGGGTGCTTTTTAAGGAGATTTGAGCAATTTCCTCACCCAATACTCCCTAAATCTGGGGGTTTTTGGGTTCCTCTCATTTGGGGGTGGATTTTTGGGGTTCTCCCTGCCCTGACCCCCCAAATCTGCATTTTGGGGACTCATCCCAAAGGATTTTGGGGATTTTTGGGTGCTTTTTAAGGAGATTTGAGCAATTTCCTCACCCAACACTCCCCAAACCCGGGGTTTTTTGGGTTCCTCTCATCATGACTTTCCCTTTTGGGGTTCTCCCTGCCCTCACCCCCCAAATCTGCATTTTTGGGACTCATCCCAAAGGATTTTGGGGTATTTTTGGGGTATTTTGGGGCAATTTGGGGCAATTTCCTCACCCAACCCCCCAAACCTGGGGTTTTTGGTTCCCTCTCATTTGGGGGTTCCCTTTTGGGGTTCCCCATCCCTGACCCCCCAAATCTGCATTTTTGGGATTCATCCCAAAGGATTTTGGGGTATTTTTGGGGCATTTTGGGGCATTTTCCTCACCCAACACTCCCCAAACCCGGGGTTTTTAGGATCCCTCATTTGGGGCTGGATTTTTGGGGTTCCCCACCCCCCCCAAATCCTCTTTTTGGGATTCATCCCAAAGGATTTTGGGGTTCCCCATTTTCCACCCAACCCCCCAAACCCGGGGTTTTTGGTTCCCCCAAAATGACTTTCCCTTTTGGGGTTCCATTTTGGGGACTCATCCCAAAGGATTTTTGTGGGGTTTTTGGGGTATTTTGGGGCAATTTGAGGCCATTTGGGGCAATTTCCTCACCCAGGACTCCCCAAACCTGGGGGTTTTTAGGGTCCCCTCACCCCAAACCTTTTGGGGTTTCACTTTTGGGGTTCCCCATGCCCTGACCCCCCAAATCTGCATTTCTGGGACTCATCCCAAAGGATTTTGGGGATTTTTGGGTGCTTTTTAAGGAGGTTTGTGCCATTTTCCTCACCCAACGCTCCCCAAACCCGGGGTTTTTTGGGTTCCCCTCATTTGGGGCTGGATTTTTGGGGTTCTCCCTGCCCTGACCCCCCAAATCTGCATTTCTGGGACTCATCCCAAAGGATTTTGGGGATTTTTGGGTGCTTTTTAACGAGGTTTGTGCCATTTTCCTCACCAACACTCCCCAAATCCGGGGTTTTTTGGGTTCCTCTCATCATGACTTTCCTTTTGGGGTTCCCCTGCCCTGACCCCCCAAATCTGCATTTTTGGGGACTCATCCCAAAGGATTTTGTGGATTTTTGGGTGCTTTTTAAGGAGGTTTGTGCCATTTCCTCACCAACCCTCCCCAAACCCGGGGTTTTTTGGGTTCCCCTCATTTGGGGCTGGATTTTTGGGGTTCCCCTGCCCTGACCCCCGGATTTTCCCCGCTCCCCAGAAGTGCCTGCGCTTCGACCCGGGCGCGGCCGTGTGGGCGGCCAAGCAGCAGCTGCTGTGCGCCCTGACCGAGGGGCTCCACGACGGCCTCAACTACGGCCTGTTCCAGCCCGCCGCCGCCGGCCGCGACGCCAAGTTCCTGGACGAGGAGCGCCCGCTGCGCGACTACCCCCAGAGCTTCGACCAGGGCGTGCCCTACCTCGAGGTGGGCGTGGTCAGGGTGTGGGAGGGGTCCCGAGGGGCGTGGTTGCACTGGGTGGGGTCCTGGAGGTGTCTGGGGTGGGGGATGTGGGGGAGAAGTTGGTTAAAAGTGGCGGATTTGGGGTTAAAATGATGCAGAGTGGGCGTGGTCAGGGTGTGGGAGGGGTCACGAGGGGCGTGGTTACACTGGGTGGGGTCCTGGAGGTGTCCATTTGGGGTGGGGTATGTGGGGGAGAAGTTGGGTAAAAGTGGTGAATTTGGGGTTGAAATGATGCTGAGTGGGCGTGGTCAGGGTGTGGGAGGGGTCCCGAGGGGCGTGGTTACACTGGGTGGGGTCATAAGGGGGTGTGGGGTCCTGGAGGTGTTTGGGGTGGGGTATGTGGGGGAGAAATTGGGTAAAAGTGGCGGATTTGGGGTTGAAATGATGCAGAGTGGGCGTGGTCAGGGTGTGGGAGGGGTCACGAGGGGCGTGGTTACAGTGGGCGTGGTCCTAGGGGTGTTTGGGGTGGGGTAGAAGTTGATTAAAGTGGTGGATTTGGGGTTAAATTGCTGATGAGTGGGCGTGGCTTACCTCGAGGTGGGCGTGGTCAGGGTGTGGGAGGGCTCACGGGGGGCGTGGTCTCTGTGGGTGTGGTCCTGGAGGTGTTTGGGGTGGGAGATGTAGGGGAGAAGTTGGGTAAAAGTGGCGGATTTGGGGTTAAAATTATGCTGAGTGGGCGTGGTCAGGGTGTGGGAGGGGTCCCGATGGGCGTGGTTGCACTGGGTGGGGTCCTGGAGGTGTTTGCGGTGGGGGATGTGGGGGAGAAGTTGGTTAAAAGTGTCAAATTTGGGGTTAAAATAATGCCTGGTGGGCGTGGCCGTCAGGTCGGTGGGCGTGGTCACTGTGGGCATGGTCCGGGGGGTGGGGTTCATTTGGGGTGGGGTCAATGAGGGGAAAAAATGGAATAAAAGTGGCGATTTGGGGTTAAAATGATGCAGAGTGGGCGTGGTCAGGGTGTGGGAGGGGTCCCGAGGGGCGTGGTCACTGTGGGTGTGGTCCTAGGGGTGTTTGGGGTGGGGTATGTGGGGGAGAAGTTGGGTTAAAGTGGCGGATTTGGGGTTAAATTGCTGTTGAGTGGGCGTGGCCTATTGGTTGGTGGGCGTGGTCACATTGGGCATCATCACACTGGGTGGGGTCCTGGAGGTGTTTGGGGTGGGATATGTGGGGGAGAAGTTGGGTTAGAAGTGGTGAATTTGGGGTTAAATTGCTTTTGAGTGGGCGTGGCCTATTGGTGTGTGGGCGTGGTCACTGTGGGTGTGGTCCTGGGGGTTGTGCTGGCAATGTGGGGTGGGGCTACAGGGGAAGGATTTGGATTAAAGTGGCGGATTTTGGGTTAAAATGGTGTGGGTGGGCGTGGCCTATTGTTTGGTGGGCGTGGTCACACTGGGCATCATCACAGTGGGTGTGGTTTCCATTGGGGGTGGGTACATGAGAGCGAAGTTGGGTAAAAGGGGAGGATTTGGGGTTAAATTGATGTTGAGTGGGCGTGGCCAGGGTTTGGGTGTGGTCCTGGTGGGCGTGGTTACAATGGGTGGGGTCGTAGGAGGTGTGGGGTCCATTTGGGGTGGGGTACATGGGGGAGAAATTGGGTTAAAAGTGGCGGATTTGGGGTTAAATTGCTGCTGAGTGGGCGTGGCCTATTGGTCCATGGGCGTGGTCACACTGGGCATTGTCACAGTGGGCGTGGTTTCCATTTGGGGTGAGGTTGATGAGGGGAAATTTGAATAAAAGTGGCAGGTGTGGGGTTAAAATAATGCCTGGTGGGCGTGGCCTTTAGGTCGGTGGGCGTGGTCACTGTGGGTGTGGTCCTAGGGGGTGTGGTTCATTTGGGGTGGGGTACACGAGGGAGAAATTGGGTTAAAAGTGGCGGATTCGGGGTTAAAATGCTGTGGAGTGGGTGTGGTCAGGGTTTGGGTGTGGCCATGTGGGCGTGGTCACGGTGGGCGTGGTTGTGAGGCTGGGTGTGGTCATGTGGTGGGCGTGGCATCAAATTTGGAGGATTTTAATTGGAGTAATTTTTTGCCTAAAGCGGCACATTTTGGGTTAAATTGATGTGGGATGGGCGTGGCCTACCTGGAGGTGGGCGTGGTCAGGGTTTGGGTGTGGGCGTGGTCAGAGTGGGTGCGGTCCTGGGGGCGTGGCTTCACTTTAGGGTGGGGCTATTTAGGTAGAATTTGGGTTAAAAGTGGCGGATTTGAGGCTAAAAGTAAAATGACCAAAAGTGGGCGTGGTCAGGGCCTAGTTCTGGTCATTTGGGCGTGGTCATGGTGGGTGTGGCTTACGGGTGGGTGTGGCCATGGAGTGGGCGTGGTCTCATTTTGGGGCATGGTTGAACGGACAGAATTGGGGTAAAAATGGCAAATTTGGGGTTAAAATGGCGTCATGGGGGCATGGTCACAGGAGGCGTGGCCCTGGGGGTGGGGCTGGTCACAGAGTGGGGTTGCTGAGGGAGATGGGGTAAAAGTGGTGGTTTAAATGGTGGAGGGGGGCCTAATGGTTTGTTGGTCCAAAAGGGGCGGGGTTTGTGTTGGGAGTCAAAGGGGTGGTCAGGAAGGGGAGGTGAATTTAGGGTTAAATGGGCGGGGTGGTCACCTGGGGGTTTGGGCGTGGCTTAAAGTGGGTTTGGTCGGGAGGGCATTATCTTCTTTAGTGGGGTAAAGTGGCTTTGGGGTAAATCCAGCTGGGTGGCCAGGGTTTGGTTTGGTCCAGACAGGTGGGTGGTCAGGGTATTTAGGGTCCAAAAGGGGTGGGCGTGGTCTGGGAAAATTATGTGGGGGCGTGGCCCCTGTGGGCGGGTCCCAGTGGGCGTGGTCCCAGTGGGCGTGGTCCTGGGGCTGGGTGTGGTCATGGGGTGGGCGTGGCCTCCATTTGGGGCGGGGTTTGAAGGGACAGAATTTGGGTAAAAACAAACAACCTGGGTTAAAATGGTGGGGGGGCGTGGTCAACTGGGTGTGGCTCCACACCAAGGTGGGTGGGACACGCCCCCAAGGGAAGATTGGGCCAAAAGGCCACGCCCCTCTGCCTCCCGTGGTCACGCCCCTCTTTTCATTGGTCATGGGACAGAGTCCCGTGGACCGCCCTCCCTGGCGTGGCTTAGGGCAGGTGTAGGTCATGTCCAGCTGGGTGGGTGTGGTTTGAGACAGGTGTAGGGTGTTTCCCACGGGGTGGGCGTGGTCTGGGAAGCGTGGGGGCGTGTCCCCCTGTGTGGGGGGCGTGGCCCCGTGCTGACCCCGCCCCCAGTTCCGGTACAAGACCCGGGTGTACAAACAAACGAACCTGGACGAGAAACAACTGGCCAAGCTCCACACCAAGGTGGGTGGGACACGCCCCCTTCCCCGAGGCCACGCCCCCTCTGCCTCCCGGCCACGCCCCTCTGGTCATTGGTCATGCCCTGATTCCCTGGACACGCCCTCCCTGCGATTTGGCCACACCCCTTTTGTTCCCCAATGCACTCAGCAATGGCCACGCCCCTGATTCCCTGGACACGCCCCTTTCCTTTTTGGCCACGCCTCCTTCCCCTTGTCCACGCCCCTTTTTGTCCCCTCTCCCATTGTCCCCAATGTCCCCATTCCCCAATCCCCCATGAATGTCCCTCAAAACCACCCCCAATGTTCCACAAAATGTCCCCAAATGTTCACCCCAAATGTCCCCAAATGTCCCTCCCCAAATGTCCCCAAATGTTCCCAGCCTGCAGTCCCCGCCCCCCCCCCCAATGTCCCCAATGCCCCCCAATGTCCCCAAAATGTCCCCAAAATGTCCCCAATGTCCCCAATGTCCCCAAATGTCCCCAATGTCCCCAATGTCCCCAAATGTCCTCGATGTCCCCAATGTCCCCAATGTCCCCAAATGTCCCTCCTGTCCCCAAATGTCCCCAATCCCCCAAATGTCCCTGATGTCCCCAATTTCCCCAATGTCCCCAATCCCCCCAAATTTCCCCAGTGTCCCCAATTTCCCCAATGTCCCCAATGTCCCCAATCCCCCCAAATGTCCCCAGTGTCCCCAAATGTCCCCAATGTCCCCAATGTCCCAAATTTCCCCAGTGTCCCCAATGTCCCCAAATGCCCCCAATGTCCCCAAATGTCCCCAATGTCCCCAAATGTCCCCAATGTCCCCAATGTCCCCAATGCTGTCCCCCCTGTCCCCAGACGGGGCTGCGGAAGTTTCTGGATTACGTCCAGCACGGCTCGGCCGAGAAGGTGGCGCGGCTGCTGGAGCGGGGGCTGGACCCCAACTACCACGACTCCGACTCCGGGGGTGAGAGCCAAAAACTCCCAAAATCACCCCAAAAATCATTGTAATGTCACCCCAAAATCACCCCCAAAAAATCACCCCAAAATCCCCAAAAATCATCCCAAAATCATCCCTAAAATCCCCCCAAAATCCCCTCCAGGACCCCAACTACCATGACCAAAATCCCTCCAGGACCCCAAAATACCCCAAAAATCACTGTAATGTCACCCCAAAATCACCCCAAAATTACCCCAAAATCACCCCAAAAATCACCCCAAAAATCACTGTAATGTCACCCCAAAATCACCCCAAAAATCATTGTAATGTCACCCAAAATCATCCCAAAAAAATCATCCCAAAATCCCCAAAAATCACCCTAAAAATCATCCCAAAATCATCCCTAAAAATCCCCCCAAAATCCCCTCCAGGACCCCAACTACCACGACTCCGACTCCGGGGGTGAGAGCCAAAAACTCCTAAAATCACCCCAAAAATCATTCCTCAAAAAATCACCCCAAAATCATCCCAAAAAATCATCCCAAAATCCCCCAAAATCCCCCCAAAAATCATCCCAAAATCATCCCAAAGCATTCCCAACTACCACGACTCCGACTCTGGGGGTGAGAGCCAAAATCACCCAAAATCACCCCAAAAATCATTGTAATGTCACCCCAAAATCATCCCAAAAAAATCACCCCAAAATCCCCAAAAATCACCCCAAAATCATCCCTCAAATTCCCCCAAAATCCCTCCAGGACCCCAAAACCCCAAAAATCATCCCAAAAATTACCCCAAAATCACCCCAAAAACTCAGCCCAAAATCACCCCAAAGTCACCCCAAAATTACCCCAAAATCACCCCAAAATTAACCCAAAATTACCCCAAAATCATCCCAAAAATCACCACAAAATCATCCCAAAAAATCCCCAACCATCCTGACTCCGACATGGCATGTGATACCCCAAAACCCCAAAAGTTACCCCAAATTCATCCTCAAATCACCCCAAAAATCACCCTAAAAATCATCCCAAAATCATCCCCAAAAATCTCCTCCAGGACCCCAACTACCACGACTCCGACTCTGGGGGTGAGACCCAAAATAACCCCAAAGTACCCCAAAATCATCGCCAAAGTCACCCCAAAATCACCCCAAAATCATCCCAAAAGTCACCAAAAAACCACCACAAAATCATCCCAAAAATTCCCCCAAAAATCACTTGGACACCCTCAGAAATCACCCTCAAAAAATCACCTGGGACATCCCTAAACTCACCCCAAAAATCACCCCAGAATCACCTCAAAATCACCCCAAAATCATCCCAAAACCAGCCAAAATCACCCCAAAAAAATCACCTGGGACATCCCTAAACTCACCCCAAAAAAATCACCCCAGAATCACCCCAAAACCACCCCAAAATCACCCCAAAATCATCCCAAAACCACCCAAAATTACCCCAAAAAATCACCTGGGACATCCCTAAACTCACCCCAAAAATCACCCCAGAATCATCCCAAAATCACCCAAAATCATCCCAAAATCACCTCAAAATCATCCCAAAACCACCCAAAATCACCCCCAAAAATCACCTGGGACATCCCTAAACTCACCCCAAAAATCACCCCAAAATCACCCCAAAACCATCCCAAAATCACCCCCAAATCATCCCAAAACCAGCCAAAATTACCCCAAAAAATCACCTGGGACATCATTAAATTCACCCCAAAAATAACCCCAGAATCACCCCAAAATCACCTCAAAATGACCCCAAAAATCACCAGGAACACCCCAAAAATTCCCCCAAAATCCCCTCAGGGACCCCCAACTACAACAACTCTGACTCGGGGGGTGAGAGCCAAAACCACCCAAAATTACCCCAAAAAAAATCACCTGGGACACCCCAAAAATCCCCCCAATGTCCCCAAATGTCCCCAAATGTCCCCAAATGTCCCCAATGTCCCCAATGTCCCCAACACCCCCAATGTCCCAAATGTCCCCAAATCCTCTCAATGTCCCCAATGTCCCCAACACCCAAAAATTTCCCCAATGTCCCCAATCCCCCCAATGTCCCCAACACCGCTGACGTCCCCAAATCCCCTCAAAGTCCCCAAAGTCCCCAGTGTCCCCAACATCCCCAATGCTCCCAATGTCCCCAAATCCTCTCCAGATTCCCAATGTCCCCGATGTCCCCAGTGTCCCCAAATCCTCTCAAGGTCCTCAATGTCCCCAACCCCTCCAATGTCCCCAACGCTGTCACCAACACCCCCAAATCCTCTCAATATTCCCAATGTCCCCAAATCTCCTCAGTGTTCCCTATGTCCCCAACGTCCCCGATGTCCCCAATGTCCCCAAATGTCCCAAATGTCCCAAATGTCCCCAAATCCTCTCAAGATCCCTCAATGTCCCCAACGTCCCCAATGTCCCCAGATGTCCCCAATGTCCCAAATCCCCCAATGTCCCCAACCCCCAATGTCCCCAATGTCCCCAACATCCCCAATGTCCCCAATGTCCCCAATGTCCCCAACGTCCCCAATGTCCCCAATGTCCCCAACATCCCCAAATGTCCCCAATGTCCCCAAATCCCCCCAACGACCCCAATGTCCCCAAATTCCCCCAATGCCCCAAATGTCCCCAACGCCCCAAAAGTCCCCATTGTCCCCAATGTCCCCATCGCTGTCCCCAGAGACGCCGCTGACACTGGCGGCGCAGCGCGAGGGCCCCGGGGAGGCGGAGCCTCAGGGTCCCCAATGTCCCCAATGTCCCCAATGTCCCCAACATCCCAAATCCCCCCAATGTCCCCAATGTCCCCAAGACCCCCAATGTCCCCAGTGTCCCCAAATCCTCTCAATGTCCCCAAATCTCCTCAGTGTTCCCAATGTCCCAAACACCACCAATGTCCCCAACATCCCCAACAACCCCAATGTCCCTAAATCCCCCCAATGTCCCCAATGTCCCCAACGCCCCAAATGTCCCCAATGTCCCCAACATCCCCAACAACCCCAATGTTCCTCAAATGTCCCCAATGTCCCCAACGTCCCCAAATCCCCCCAATGTCCCCAATGTCCCCAATGTCCCCCAAATGTCCCCAACGTCCCCAATGTCCCCAATGTCCCCAATGTCCCCAACGTCCCCAACCCCCAATGTTCCCAATGTCCCCAATGCCCCAACATCCCCAACATCCCCCAATGTCCCCAGTGTCCCCCAATGTCCCCAGTGTCCCCAATGTCCCCAATGTCCCCATGGCTGTCCCCAGAGACGCCGCTGACGCTGGCGGCGCAGCGCGAGGGCCCCGGCGAGGTGGAGATCATCCGCCTGCTCTGCCTGGGCGGGGCCCACCTGGACTTCCGCGCCCGCGACGGAGCCACGGCGCTGCACCGGGCGGTGTGCACGCGGCGCTACCCGGCACTGCTGGTGAGCCGGGCACACCTGGGCACACCTGGGGACACCTGGGCACACCTGGGCACACCTGGGCACACCTGGGCACACCTGGGCACACCTGGGCACACCTGGGCACACCTGGGGACACACCTGGGGACACACCTGGGCACACCTGGGCACAGCTGGGAACACCTGGGCACACCTGGGCACACCTGGGCACACACGGGGGTGGCACAGCCACGGCGCTGCACCGGGCGGTGTGCACGCGGCGCTACCTGGCGCTGCTGGTGAGCCGGGCACACCTGGGCACACACCTGGGCACACCTGGGCACACACCTGGGCACACCTGGGCACACCAGGCACACCTGGGCACACCAGGGCACACCTGGGGACACCTGGGCACATCTGAGCACACCTGGGCACACACCTGGGCACACCTGGGCACACCTGGGGACATCCATGGGACACCTGGGCACACCTGGGGCACACCTGGGCACACCTGGGCACACCTGGGCACACAACTGGGGACACCTGGACTCTGCTAGAGATACACCTGGGCACACCTGGGGACACACCTGGGGACAGCTGGGCACACCTGGGGACATGGGGGGTGATACCCATGGGTGCCATGGGGGCATCCCGAGGGTGTCACAGGGGGGGTCAGGGGATGTCCCCAAGGGGTCCCACAGATGTCACCAGGGGGTCCCACGGATGTCCCCATTGTCCCCCACAGGCGCTGCTGGACCGGGGGTGTCCCCAAATGAAGGGGTGGCACCTGGGGGGTGTCCCCAATGAAGGGACAAGTGGGGGTGACACCCGTGGGTGCCATGGCGGGTCCCAAAGGTGTCACAGGAGGGTCTGGGGATGTCCCCAAGGGGTCCCACGGGTGTCCCCAAGGGGTCCCACAGATGTCCCCATTGTCCCCTACAGGTGCTGCTGGACCTTGGGGTGTCCCCAAATAAAGGGGATGACACCCATAGGTGCCATAGGGGGGGTCCCAAAGGTGTCACAGGGGGGGTCAGGGGATGTCCCCAAGGGGTCCCACAGATGTCCCCACTGTCCCCTGCAGGCGCCTGGGGTGTCCCCAAATGAAGGGGGTGGCACCTGGGGGTGTCCCAAATGAAGGGACAAGTGCCAGTGACACCCGTGGGTGCTCCAGGGCGTTCCAGGGATGCCATGGGGTGTCACCTGGGGGTCCCACAGATGTCACCAGGGGGTCCCAGAGATGTCACCAGGGGGTCCCACGGGTGTCCCCATTTTCCCCCGCAGGCCCTGCTGGACCCGGGGTGTCCCCAAATAAAGGGGGTGGCACCTGGGGGGTGTCCCCAAATGAAGGGACAAGTGGGGGTGACACCTGTGGGTGCCATGGCGGGTCCCAAAGGTGTCACCGGGGGGTCTGGGGATGTCACCAGGGGGTCCCACAGGTGTCCCCAAGGTGTCCCAAGGATGTCCCCATTGTCCCCCGCAGGCGCTGCTGGACCTGGGCGGGTCCCCGAACTACAAGGACCGCCGGGGCCTGACCCCGCTGTACCACACGGCCATGGTGGGGGGGGACCCGCGGTGCTGCGAGCTGCTGCTCTACAACCGCGCCCACATCGGCACGGCCGACGAGAACGGCTGGCAGGAGATCCACCAGGTGACACCCGTGTCATTGTCACCTGTGTCACACTGTCACCTGTCACCGTGTGACCCCGTTATCCCATCCCTGTGTCACCCCGTTATCATCCCTGTGTCACATCGGCACGGCCAACGAGAACGGCTGGCAGGAGATCCACCAGGTGACACCTGTGTCATTGTCACCTGTGTCATTGTCACCTGTGTCACATTGTCACTGTGTCACCTTGTGACCCCATCACTGTGTCACTGTGTGACCCCATCACCCCGTTATCCCGTCCCTGTGTCACCCCGTTATCGTCCCTGTGTCACATCAGCACGGCCGACGAGAACGGCTGGCAGGAGATCCACCAGGTGACACCCGTGTCATTGTCATTGTCACCTGTGTCACATTGTCACTGTGTCACTGTGTGACATTGTCACTGTGTCACCGTGTGACCCCATCACCCCGTTATCCCATCCCTGTGTCACCCCATTATCATCCCTGTGTCACACCGGCACGGCCGACGAGAACGGCTGGCAGGAGATTCACCAGGTGACACCCGTGTCATTGTCACCTGTGTCATTGTCACCTGTGTCACATTGTCACTGTGTCACCTTGTGACCCCATCACTGTGTCACTGTGTGACCACGTCACCCCATTATCCCATCCCTGTGTGACCCCGTTATCGTCCCTGTGTCACATCAGCACGGCCGACGAGAACGGCTGGCAGGAGATCCACCAGGTGACAGCCCTGTCATTGTCATTGTCACCTGTCACCTGTGTCATTGTCACCTGTGTCACTGTGTCACCCTGTCACCCCGTTATCCCATCATTATCCCATGTCACTGTGTCCCTGTGTCCCTGTGTCACATCAGCATGGCCGACGAGAACAGCTGGCAGGAGATTCACCAGGTGACACCCGTGTCATTGTCACCTGTGTCATTGTCACCTGTGTCATTGTCACCTGTGTCATTGTCACCTGTGTCACTGTGTGACCCCATCACCCCTTTATCCCATCATTATCCCATGTCACTGTGTCACTGTGTCACATCGGCACGGCCAACGAGAACAGCTGGCAGGAGATTCACCAGGTGACACCCGTGTCATTGTCACCTGTGTCATTGTCACCTGTATCACATTGTCACCTGTGTCACTGTGTGACCTTGTCACCCCGTTATCCCATCCCCGTGTCACCCCCTTATCCCGTTATCGTCCCTGTCACATCGGCACGGCCGACGAGAACGGCTGGCAGGAGATCCACCAGGTGACACCCGTGTCATTGTCACCTGTGTCACATTGTCACCTGTGTCACTGTGTTACCCCATCACCCCGTTATCCCATCCCCGTGTCACCCCGTTATCCCGTTATCATCCCTGTCACATCGGCACGGCCGACGAGAACAGCTGGCAGGAGATCCACCAGGTGACACCCGTGTCATTGTCACCTGTGTCACTGTGTGACCCCATCACTGTGTCACTGTGTCACTGTGTGACCCCATTATCCCATCCCTGTGTCACCCCGTTATCGTCCCTGTGTCACACCGGCACGGCCGACGAGAACGGCTGGCAGGAGATCCACCAGGTGACAGCCGTGTCATTGTCATTGTCACCTGTGTCATTGTCACCTATGTCACATTGTCACTGTGTCACCCTGTGACCCCATCACTGTGTCACCGTGTGACCCCATCACCCCGTTATCCCATCCCTGTGTCCCTGTGTCCCTGTGTCACACCGGCACGGCCGACAAGAACGGCTGGCAGGAGATTCACCAGGTGACACCCGTGTCATTGTCATTGTCACCTGTGTCATTGTCACCTATGTCACATTGTCACCTGTCAGTCACCCCGTGATCCCATCATCAGCCCATCCCTGTGTCACCGTGTCACCGTGTCACATCGTCACCCTGTCACATTGTCACCTATCACCCCACCTCTCTGTCACCCTGTGTCACCGTGTGTCACCGTGCCGCTGCGTCATGGTGCCAGTGGCAGATGTCACCGTGTCACTCTGTCACTGTGTCACCCAGTCCTGCTGTCACCCTGTCACTGTCACCGCGTCACCGTGCCCGTGGCAGATGTCACTGTGTCTGTCACTGTGCCACGTCACTGTGTCACTGTGTCACCCCATCATCCCTGTCCCCAATGTCCCCAAATGTCCCAAAGGTCCCCAAGTGTCCCCAAATCCCCCGATGTCCCCGATGTCCCCACAATGTCCCCAAGCCCCCAATCCATCCAATGTCCCCAATGTCCTCATGTCCCCCCACCCCTGTGTCCCCAATGTCCCCGTGTCACCCCCCCACATGTCCCCGTGATGTCACCCAATCACCCCCCATCTCAGTGTCCCCAAATGTCACAACCCCCAATGTCCCCCCCCCATCAATGTCCCCAATGTCCTCCATCACCATGTCCCCCCATCCCCAGTGTCCCCCAATGTCCCCATGTCCCAATGTCCCCCAATGTCCCCAATGTCCCCAATGTCCCCCCAATGTCCCCGTGTCTCACAATGTCCCCAATCCCCCATGTCCCCCCCCCAATGTCACCCCATGAATGTCCCCAATGCCCCCAGGGTGACAGGGACAATCCCCCCCTGTCCCTGTCACTCTGTCCCCCCAAAAATGTCCCAAGTCCCCCAATCCCCAATGTCCCCCAATCTCCCTGTGTCTCCCTGTCACCCCCACTGTCCCCAATCCCCAATGTCTCCAGATGTCCCCAATGTCTCCCTGTCCCCAACCCCCATGTCCCTCCGGTGTCACCGTCACCCATCATCCCTGTCCCCAATGTCCCCGATGTCCCCAATCCCCCAATGTCCCCCATGTCCCCAAATGTTCCTCATTGTCCCCAATGTCCCCAATGTCCCCAATGCCCCTGATATCCCCAAATGTCCCCAATGTCCCCACAATGTCCCCAAGCCCCCAATCAATCAAATGTCCCCGTTGTCCCCAATGCCCCAAATCCCCACAATGTCCCCAATGTCCCCAGTCCCCCCAGTGTCCCCAGTGTCCCCGATGTCCCTGGTGTCCCCAATGTCCCCACTGCCTCCAATGTCCCCAAGTCCCCATTCAATCCAATGTCCCCAATGTCCTCAATGTCCCCAATGCCCCAATGCCCCTGATGTCCCCAAATGTCTCCACAATGTCCCCAAGCGCCCAATCAATCCAATGTCACCAATGCCCCCAGTGCTCCCAATGTCTCTGATGTCCCTGAGGTCCCCAATGTCCCCACATTGACCTCAGTGTCCCCCCAATGTCCCCAATCCCCTCAACACAGGGATACGATGTCCCCAATGTCCCCAACACCCGCTGCACATCTGCGCCCTCTACAACAAGGTGGGGACACCGGGGACAATGTCCCCAATATCTCCACAATGTTGGGGACATTGGGGGTTTGGGGACATTGAGGGGATTGGGGACATTGGGGACATTGGGGACACAGGGACACAGAACGCATCCGACAACACGGCGCTGTACATCTGCGCCCTCTACAACAAGGTGGGGACACCGGGGACATTGGGGACATCGGGGACATCGGGGGGATTGGGGACATTGAGGGGATTGGGGACAGTGAGGACGTTGGGGACATTGGGGACAGTGGGGACGTTGGGGACAGTGGGGACGTTGGGGACATCGGGGACATCGAGGGCATTGGGGACATTGGGGACATTGGGGACATTGGGGACATTGGGGACATTGGGGATGTCGGGGACATTGAGGGGATTGGGGACAGTGAGGACGTTGGGGACATTGGGGACAGTGGGGACGTTGGGGACATTGGGGACATTGTGGAGCCCTTGAGGGCACTGGGGATATGGGGGATTGGGGCGTTGGGGACATCGGTGACACGCTGGTGCCACGCTGGTGGCATCACACTGGTGCCACTTTGGTGCCATTTGGTGCCACATTGGTGCCATTTGGTGCCATTCGGCGCCATTTGGTGCGACTTTGGTGCCACATCGGTGCCATTCGGTGCCATTTTGGTGCCATTTGGTGCCATTTGGTGCCACATCGGTGCCACATCGGTGCCATTTGGTGCCACATCGGTGCCATTTGGTGCCACATCGGTGCCACATCGGTGCCATTTGGTGCCACATCGGTGCCATTTGGTGCCATTCGGTGCCATTCGGTGCCATCCGGTGCCACATTGGTGCCATTTGGTGCCATTTGGTGCCATTTGGTGCCATTTG
Organism: Emberiza elegans; assembly: GCA_024865655.1. NCBI lineage: Eukaryota > Metazoa > Chordata > Aves > Passeriformes > Fringillidae > Emberiza > Emberiza elegans. The sequence continues at coordinate 924,292 of JALJVW010000131.1, read as the reverse complement.
GTGCCATTCGGTGCCACATCGGTGCCATTTGGCGCCACATCGGTGCCATTTGGTGCCATTTGGTGCCACATCGGTGCCATTTGGTGCCACATCGGTGCCATTTGGTGCCATTTGGTGCCATTTGGTGCCACATCGGTGCCATTTGGTGCCATTCGGTGCCATTCGGTGCCATTCGGTGCCACATCGGCGCCATTTGGTGCCATTTGGTGCCATTTTGGTGCCATTTTGGTGCCATTTGGTGCCATTTGGTGCCACATCGGTGCCATTTTGGTGCCATTTGGTGCCATTTGGTGCCACATCGGTGCCACATCGGCACCATTTGGTGCCATTTGGTGGCATTCGGTGCCATTTGGTGCCACATCGGTGCCATTTGGTGCCACATCGGTGCCATTTGGTTCAATTCGGTGCCATTTGGTGCCATTTGGTGCCACATTGGTGCCACATCGGTGCCATTTGGTGCCACATCGGTGCCATTTGGTGCCATTTGGTGCCATTTGGTGCCATTCGGTGCCACATCGGTGCCATTTGGTGCCATTTGGTGCCATTCGGTGCCATTTGGTGCCATTTGGTGCCATTCGGTGCCACATCGGTGCCATTTGGTGCCATTTGGTGCCATTCGGTGCCACATCGGTGCCATTTGGTTCAATTCGGTGCCATTTGGTGCCATTTGGTGCCATTTGGTGCCACATCGGTGCCATTCGGTGCCACATTGGTGCCATCCGGTGCCATTTGGTGCCATTTGGTGCCATTCGGTGCCACATCGGTGCCATTTGGTTCAATTCGGTGCCATTTGGTGCCATTTGGTGCCATTTGGTGCCATTCGGTGCCACATCGGTGCCATTTGGTTCAATTCGGTGCCATTTGGTGCCATTTGGTGCCACATTGGTGCCATTCGGTGCCATTTGGTGCCACATTGGTGCCATTTGGTGCCATTTGGTGCCACATCGGTGCCATTCGGTGCCATGCGGTGCCATTTGGTGCCACATCAGTGCCACATCGGTGCCATTTGGTTCAATTTGGCGCCATTTGGTGCCATTTGGTGCCATTTGGTGCCACATCGGTGCCACATCGGTGCCATTTGGTGCTATTTGGTGCCATCCGGTGCCATTTGGTGCCACATTGGTGCCATTTGGTGCTATTTGGTGCCATCCGGTGCCATTTGGTGCCATTCGGTGCCACATCGGTGCCATTTGGTGCCACATTGATGCCATTTGGTGCCACATTGGTGCCATTCGGTGCCATTTGGTGCCACATTGGTGCCATTTGGTGCCATTTGGCGCCACATCGGTGCCATTCGGTGCCATGCGGTGCCATTTGGTGCCACATCAGTGCCACATCGGTGCCATTTGGTTCAATTTGGCGCCATTTGGTGCCATTCGGTGACACTTGGTGCCACTTGGTGCCACTGGGTGTCCCCAGGAGAGCTGTGCCCGGATCCTCCTGTACCGAGGGGCCAACAAGGAGGTGAAGAACAACAGCGGGCAGACGCCGTTCCAGGTGACACTGGGGACACCGGGGATGACATTGGGGACATCACTGGGGACACTGGGGGACATTGGGGGACATCATTGGGGATGACGCTGGGGACACTGGGGACATCATTGGGGACATCACTGGGGACATCACTGGGGGACACTGGGGACATCATTGGGGACATCACTGGGGATGACATTGGGGACACTGGGGACACTGGGGGACATTGGGGACATCACTGAGGACATTGGGGACACTGGGGACATCATTGGGGACACTGGGGACATCACTGGGGACACTGGGGACATCATTGGGGACACTGGGGACATTGGGGACACTGGGGACATCACTGGGGACATTTGTGGCAGACACCGTTCCAGGTGACACTGGAGATACTGGGGACACTGGGGACATCACTGGGGACATCACTGGGGACACTGGGAGCATTGGGGACACTGGGGACACTGGGTAAATGGGGGACACTGGGGACATGGGGACATTGCGGGCAGACACCATTCCAGGTGACACTGGGGACACACCCTGGGGACACTGGGGACACTGGTGACACACCCTGGGGACACTGGGGACACTGTGGAGGGCGTGACCGCCATGGGAGTGTCCCCTCTCTGTCCCTTTGTCCCCTTCTTTTCCTGTCCCTGTCCCCTCCCTGTCCCCGCTGTCCCCTCCTGTCCCCAATGTCCCCACTGTCCCCATTGTCCCCACTGTCCCCACTGTCCCCAATGTCCTCATTGTCCCCTCCTGTCCCCAATGTCCCCACCATCCCCACTGTCCCCACTGTCCCCAATGTCCCCAATGTCCCCATTGTCCCCTCCAGTCCCCAATGTCCCCACCATCCCCACTGTCCCCATTGTCCCCAATGTCCCCACTGTCCCCATTGTCCCCAATGTCTCCACTGTCCCCACTGTCCCCAATGTCCCCACTGTCCCCAATGTCCCCTTGTCCCCACTGTCCCCAATGTCCCCACTGTCCCCAATGTCCCCATTGTCCCCAATGTCCCCAATGTCCCCACTGTCCCCAATGTCCCCAATGTCCCCACTGTCCCCACTGTCCCCAATGTCCCCACTGTCCCCTCGCAGGTGGCCGTCATCGCCGGGAACTTCGAGCTGGGGGAGCTCATCAAGAACCACCGGGACAGCGACGTGGGTGAGCCCTGGGGACAGCGGGGACATCACTGGGGACACTGGGGACACTGGGGACACTGGGGGCATTGGGGACACTGGGGACAGGATTGGGGACAGTGGGGACATCACTGGGGACAGTGACATTGGGGACATTGGGGACAGTGGGGACACTGGGGACAGCGAGGGGACATTGGGGACATTGGGGGATTGGGGGGACAGTGGGGACACTGGGGACAGCGAGGGGACAGCAGGAGGACATTGGGGGGATTGGGGACATTGGGGACACTGGGGACATTGGGGACATCACTGGGGACACTGAGGGGATTGGGGGCATTGGGGACAGCGAGGGGACAGCGGGGACAGCGGGGACATTGGGGACATTGGGGACAGGAGGGACATCAACTGGGGACGTTGGAAGGATTGGGGACAGCGAGGGGACAGCGAGGGGACAGCGGGGACATCACTGGGGACACTGGGACATTGGGGACAGCGAGGGGACACTGGGGACAATGGGGACACTGGGGACATCACTGGGGACATTGGGAGGATTGGGGACAGCGAGGGGACATTGGGGACATTGGGGACATCACTGGGGACATCGGGGGGATTGGGGATGTTGGGGGCTTTGGGGATGGGGACATTGGGGACATCACTGGGGACACTGGGGACACTGGAGACATTGGGGACATTGGGGACAGGAGGGGACATTGGGGACACGGAGGGGACAGTGAGAGGACAGTGGGGACAGTGGGGACAGTGGGGACACCGAGGGGACATTGGGGACATCATTGAGGGGACATCACTGGGGGCATTGGGGACATTGGGGATATCAGGGGGGATCGGGGATATTGGGGGGACATTGGGGACATTGGGGACATTGGGGACATTGGGGACATTGGGGGGATTGAGGACATTGGGGACATTGGGGACATTGGGGGGATTGAGGACATTGGGGACATCGGGGACATTGGGGGGACGAAGGGACTGGGGGGCATGGGAGGAACTTGGGGGGTTCAGGCCCTTCCTTGCCCCAACTCCTCAAAACTCCCCAAAATTCCCCAAATGTCCCCAAATCCCCTTAACGCCCCCAAATCCTGCCCCCAAAATCCCCTCAAATCATTGTCAAACCCTCCCAAATCCCCCAAATCCTCCCCAATCCTCCCCAAATCCCCCAAATCCCCCCCTAACCCCCCCAAAACCCCCAAAATCCTTCCACAGTCCCGTTCCAGGACAGCCCGCAGTTCCTAAATCCCCCAATCCCCGCAGTCCCGTTCCAGGAGAGCCCGCAGTTCCCAAATCCCCTAACCACGCTCCTAAATCCCCCAATCCCGCAGTCCCGTTCAGGAGAGCCATGCAGTTCCCAAATCCCTAACAAGGCTCCCAAATCCCCTAACAAGGCTCCCAAATCCCCTAACAAGGCTCCCAAATCCCGCAGTCCCGTTCCAGTAGAGCCCGCAGTTCCTAAATCCCCCCATAAATCCCCTCTAACGCTCCTAAATCCCCTAACAAGGCTCCCAAACGCCCCAGTCCCAAACCCCCCCTAAATCCCTAATCCCCCCTCAGTCCCGTTCCAGGAGAGCCCGCAGTTCCTAAATCCCCCCATAAATCCCCTCTAACGCTCCTAAATCCCCTCTAACGCTCCCAAACCCCCCAGTCCCGTTCCAGGAGAGCCCGCAGTTCCCAAATCCCCTCTAACGCTCCTAAATCCCCTCTAACGCTCCCAAACCCCCAGTCCCAAGGAGAGCCCGCAGTTCCCAAACCCCCTCTAACGCTCCCAAATCCCCTCTAACGCTCCCAAACCCCCCAGTCCCGTTCCAGGAGAGCCCGCAGTTCCCAAACCCCTCTCACAACGTTCCCAAACCCCCTCTAACGCTCCCAAATCCCCTAACCAGGCTCCCAAACCCCGCAGTCCCGTTCCAGGAGAGCCCGCAGTTCCCAAATCCCCTAACCACGCTCCTAAATCCCCAATCCCCCGCAGTCCCGTTCCAGGAGAGCCCGCAGTTCCCAAATCCCCTAACAAGGCTCCCAAATCCCCTAACAAGGCTCCCAAACCCCCCAGTCCCGTTCCAGGAGAGCCCGCAGTTCCTAAATCCCCTAATCCCCCTCAGTCCCGTTCCAGGAGAGCCCGCAGTTCCCAAATCCCCTAACCACGCTCCCAAATCCCGCAGTCCCGTTCCAGGAGAGCCCGCAGTTCCCAAATCCCCTAACCACGCTCCTAAATCCCCCAATCCCCGCAGTCCCGTTCCAGGAGAGCCCGCAGTTCCCAAATCCCCTAACCACGCTCCCAAATCCCGCAGTCCCGTTCCAGGAGAGCCCGCAGTTCCCAAATCCCCTAACCACGCTCCTAAATCCCCCAATCCCCCCGCAGTCCCGTTCCAGGAGAGCCCGCAGTTCCCAAACCCCCTCTAACGCTCCCAAATCCCGCAGTCCCGTTCCAGGAGAGCCCGCAGTTCCTAAATCCCCCCATAAATCCCCTCTAACGCTCCTAAATCCCCTAACAAGGCTCCCAAACCCCCCAGTCCCGTTCCAGGAGAGCCCGCAGTTCCTAAATCCCCTAATCCCCCCTCAGTCCCGTTCCAGGAGAGCCCGCAGTTCCCAAATCCCCTAACCACGCTCCCAAATCCCGCAGTCCCGTTCCAGGAGAGCCCGCAGTTCCCAAATCCCCTAACCACGCTCCTAAATCCCCCAATCCCCGCAGTCCCGTTCCAGGAGAGCCCGCAGTTCCCAAATCCCCTAACAAGGCTCCCAAATCCCCTAACCACGCTCCTAAATCCCCCAATCCCGCAGTCCCGTTCCAGGAGAGCCCGCAGTTCCCAAATCCCCTAACCACGCTCCTAAATCCCCCAATCCCCCCGCAGTCCCGTTCCAGGAGAGCCCGCAGTTCCCAAATCCCCTAACCACGCTCCTAAATCCCCTAACAAGGCTCCCAATCCCGCAGTCCCGTTCCAGGAGAGCCCGCAGTTCGCGGGCCGCCGCCGGGAGCCGCTCCGGGCCCCGCTGCTGCCCCCGCAGCGCCTCCTGCGGGCCAACAGCGACACCGCGGGCGCGGCGGCGGCGGCGGCGCTGCCCGAGTGGGCGCTCAGGGGCCCGCCCGGAGCGGGCCCGGCCCCGCGCGGCCCCACGGGGACCCTGCGCAGCTCCAGCTCCCCCCGGGGGGCGCGGGCCCGGTCCCCGTCCCGGGGCCGGCACCCGGAGGAGCCCCGCAGGCAGCCCCGGGGCAGGCCCAGGTACGGGACCGGGGGATTTGGGGGGAAATTGGGGATTTTCGGGGGTGTTTGAGGGGGATTTGGGGGCTCGGACCCTGCGCAGCTCCAGGAAGGGGCGGCACCCGCGCAGGCAGCCCCGGGGCAGGCCCAGGCACCTGGGGGATTTGGGGAATTGGGATTTTGGGGTGTTCTAGGGGTTTGGGGGCTCTCCTGCTCCCTGGGCCCCGGCTCGGTCACCGTCCCGGAGCCGGCACCCTGAGGCCCAACAGGGGCAGCCTGGGCAGGCCCAGGTTTGGACCGGGGATTTGAGGGATTTTGGGGGAGTTCTAGGGGATTTGGGGCCCGAAAAACTTGGGGCCGGCACCGGAGGAGCCCAAGGTGGCCCAGGGAGGTACCTGAGGGGATTTGGGGGGTTTTTTGAGGGAATTTCCCGAGGGGGGTTTGGGGGCTCGGGCCCGCTCCCCATCCCGGGCCGGCACCCGGAGGAGCCCCGCAGGCAGCCCCGGGGCAGGCCCAGGTACGGGACCGGGGGATTTGGGGGTCCAGAATGGATTTGGGGCTTTTCGGGGGATTTGGCAATGATTTGAGGGGTTTTGAGGGGCATTTGAGGGGATTTTGAGGGAGATTTTGGAGTGTTTGGGGGGGATTTTGGGGGGTTTGGGGCTCGGGCCCGCTCCCTGTCCCGCGGGCGGCACCCGGAGGAGCCCCGGGGCAGGCCCAGGTACCTGAGGGGATTTGGGGGTTTTGGGGTGGATTTGAGGGGTTTGGGGGATTTGAGGGATTTTGGGGATTTTGGGGGGTTTGGGGGATTTGGGGGATTTGGGGGCTCGGGCCCGCTCCCTGTCCCGGGGCCGGCACCCGGAGGAGCCCCGCAGGCAGCCCCGGGGCAGGCCCAGGTACCTGAGGGGATTTGGGGCGGGGGGGCAGGTGGATTGGGGGGTCCTGAGTTTTGGGGGTTTTGGGGGATTTGGGAATGATCTGAGGGGGTTTGGGGATTTGAGGATTTTGGGGGGATTTTGGGGTTTGGAGGGATTTTGGGGGGGCCCTCGGGCCTGGTCCCCATCCAGCGGGATCATCCAGAGGGCCACCTGGAGGCAACCCCAGGGCAGGCCCAGGTAGGGGATGGGGGAGTTCGGGGGATTTTTGGGGGTCCGGGATGGGGGGGATTTTAGGGGATTTGGGAATGATTTGAGGGGTTTGGGAGGGATTTGGGGGTTTTGGGGCAGTTTGAGGGGATTTTGGGGAGGTTTGGGGGGGGATTTGGGGCCTGAGACCCCTGGAAAAGGCACCCGGAGGCAGCTCCGGGGCAGGCCCAGGGGAGGGGATGGGGTTTGGGGAAATTGGGGGTTTGGGGGTCTGGGTGAATTTTGGGGGGTGGGACCAAAGGAAAAGGCACCCGGAGGAGCCCCCAGGTACAGGGAGGGCACCTGGGGTGGGATTTGGGGGGGATTTGGGGGGATTTGGGGGGTTGGGACCCCAGAGGAGCCCCCAGGATGGTCCAGGTACGAGAGGGGGGCACCTGGGCGGGGATTTGGGGGGTCTGGGGAGGTTTTGGGGGGTCCAGAGTGGATTTGGGGGAGTTTGGGGAGGATTTGGGGTGGTCTGGGGTTGATTTTGGGGGGGTGGGACCACAGGAAAAGGGACCTGGAGGAGCCCCAGTGCAGGCCCAGGTACGGGGGGGAGATTTTGGGGGACCCTAAGACCCCAAATCCAGAGTCTGGAACCCCAAATTTAGGTTTTGGGTGGGGGTCTTTGGATCCAGGACCCCAAACTGGGACTTTGGGACCCCAAATCGGGACCCCAGGACCTATTTAGGGTCTCCAGAACCCCAAATTGGGACTCAGGAACCCCAAATTTAAGGATTCAAGACACCAAACTGGGACGCTGGGACCCCAAATTTACAGGTCAAGAACCCAAATTTCAGGGTCTGGGACCCCAAATTTACATTTTGGGTGGGGGTCCCTGGGTCCAGGACCCCAAATTGGGACTCTGGGACCCCAAATTTGGGTTTTGGGTGGGGGTCTCTGGATCCAGGACCCCAATTTGGGACCCCAGGACCCATTTTGGGTCTCAGGACCCCAATTTGGGACTCTGGGACCCCAAATTTGAGACTCTGGGACCCCAAATTTGGGGGATTGGATGGGGGTCTTTGGATCCAGGACCCCAAACTGGGACCCCAGGACCCATTTTGGGTCTCCAGGACCCCAAACTGGGATTCAGGAACCCCAAATGGGATTCTGGGACCCCAAATTTGGGGTTTGGGTGGGGGTCTCAGGGTCCAGGACCTCAATTTGGGACCCCAGGACCCATTTTGGGTCTCAGGAACCCAAATTTGGGGCTCTGGGACCCCAAATTTGGGTTTTGGGTGGGGGTCTCTGGGTCCAGGACCCCAAATTGGGACCCCAGGACCCATTTTGGGTCTCAGGAACCCCAAATCCAGACTCTGGGACCCCAAATTTGGGTTTTGGGTGGGGGTGCCTGGGTCCAGGACCCCAAACTGGGACTCTGTGAGCCCAAATTTGGGTTTTGGGTGGGGGTCTTTGGATCCAGGACCCCAAATCGGGACCCCAGGACCCCAAATTGAGACCCCAGAACCCATTTTGAGTCTCAGGAACCCAAATCCAGACTCTGGGACCCCAAATTTGGGTTTTGTGTGGGGGTCTCTTGGTCCAGGACCCCAAATTGAGACCCCAGGACCCATTTTGGGCCTCCAGGACCCCAAATTGGGATTCAGGAACCCCAATTTGGGCCTGGGGACCCCAAATTTTCATTTTGGGTGGGGGTCTCTGGGTCCAGGACCCCAATTTGGGACCCCAGGACCCATTTTGGGTCTCAGGAACCCAAATTTGCGGCTCTGGGACCCCAAATTTGTGTTTTGGGTGGGGGTCTCTGGATCCAGCCCCCCAAATCGGGACCCCAGGACCCATTTTGAGTCTCAGGGACCCCAAATCCAGACTCTGGGACCCCAAATTTGGGTTTTGGTTGGGAGTCTCTTGGTCCGGGACCCCTAATTGCGACCCCAGGACCCCAAATTGAGACCCCAGGACCCATTTTGTGTCTCAGGAACCCCAAATCCAGACTCTGGGACCCCAAATTTGCATTTTGGGTGGGGGTCTCTTGGTCCAGGACCCCAAACTGGGACCCCAGGACCCCAAATTGAGACCCCAGGACCCACTTTGGGTCTCCAGGACCCCAATTTGGGACTCTGGGACCCCAAATTTGAGACTCTGGGACCCCAAATTTGGGGGATTGGATGGGGGTCTTTGGATCCAGGACCCCAAATTGGGACCCCAGGACCCATTTTGTGTCTCAGGAACCCCAAATCCAGACTCTGGGACCCCAAATTTTCATTTTGGGTGGGGGTCTCTGGATCCAGGACCCCAAATCCAGACTCTGGGACCCCAAATTTGGGTTTTGGGTGGGGGTCTCTGGATCCAGGACCCCAAATTGAGACCCCAGGACCCCAAATTGAGACCCCAGGACCCATTTTGGGCTCCAGGACCCCAAATTTGGGACTCAGGAACCCCAAATTTGGGGTTTGGGTCTGGATCCAGGACCCCAAATCAGGACCCCAGGACCCCAAATCAGGACCCCAGGACCCCAAATTGAGACCCCAGGACCCATTTTGTGGCTCCAGGACCCAAAACTGAGATTCAGGAACCCCAAATTGAGACTCTGGGACCCCAAATTTGGGTTTTGGGTGGGGGTCTCAGGGTCCAGGACCCCAAATTGGGACCCCAGGACCCATTTTGGGTCTCAAGAACCCCATTTTGTGTCTCAGGAACCCCAAATTGGGCCTGGGGACCCCAAATTTTGGCCCCTCCCGGGGGTCTCACGGTGCCCCCCCCTTGTTCCCCCCCAGCTCCAGCGGCCTCAGCCGAGACCCCGGCCCGGGGGGGACCCCCGGGGGCACTTTGGGCTCCCGGGGGGTGAAGAGGAAACTTTACTCGGCCGTGCCCGGGCGCACCTTCCTGGCCGTGAGACCCTACCAGGCGCAGGGCGAGGGCGAGCTCAGCCTCAGCAAGGGAGAGCGCATCAAGGGTGCGTGAAATGACCCAAAAAACCCCCAAAAATAACCCAAAAATACCCCAAAAATACCCCAAAATCCCAGGATTCCACCCCAAAAAAATACCCCAAAAACCCCCAAAAAACCCCATAAATCCCGGGATCCCACCCCAAAAAATGCCCCAAAAAATACCCTAAAAACCCCAATAAATCCCAGGATCCCACCCCAAAAAAATCCCAAAAAAACCCCAATAAATCCCCGAAAAAAATTCCCAAAAATCCCAGATAAATCCTGGGATCCCACCCCAAAAAATGCCCCAAAAATCCCGGATAAATCCTGGGATCCCACCCCAAAAAATACCCCAAAAACCCCATTAAATCCCGGGATCCCACCCCAAAAAAATCCTTTATAAAACCCCAAAAAATCCCCCAAAAATCCCAGAACTCATCCCCAAAACATCCAGGGTCTGCTCCCTGAAATGCCCCAAAAATCCCCCAAAAAACCCCAAAATCTCCCCAAAAACCCCAAAATGTCCCCAAAAACCCCAGAATGTCCCCAAAAAACCCCAAAATCTCCCCAAAAACCCCAAAATCTCCCCAAAAATCCCAAAATGTCCCAAATCCACGCCCTTTCCTGGCCGTGAGACCCTGCCAGGGCCAGGGCGAGGGCGAGCTCAGCCTCAGCAAGGGAGAGCGCATCAAGGGTGCGTGGAATGACCCAAAAAATCCCCCAAAAATACCCCAAAAATACCCCAAAAATACCCCAAAATACCCCAAAAATCCCCCAAAATACCCCAAAAATCCCCCAAAAATACCCCAAAAATCCCCCAAAATATCAAATTACCCTGAAAAAAATTCTGAAAAAATCCTGGGATCTCTCCTCAAAAATACCCCCAAAATACCCCAAAAATCGCAGATAAATCCCGGGATCCCACCCCAAAAAACCCCAAAAATCCCCGGATCCCTCCTCAAAAATACCCCCAAAAAACCCCAAAAATCCCAGATAAATCCCCCAAAAATTCCCTAAAAAAACCCCAAAATCCTTGGATTCCACCCTGAAAAAATTCCAAACAAATCCCCGGATTCCACCCCAAAAAAAAAAAACCCAAAAATCCTGGGGTTCCTCCTCAAAGAAACCCCCCAAAAAATCCTGAAAAAACCCCAAAAAAACCCCAAAATACCAGAATTGCACCCCAAAAAAAACCCCAAAATCCTGGGATTCCTCCTGAAAGAAACCCCCCAAAAATTCCAAAAAAATCTCCCAAAAATACCCCAAAATCCCAGGATTCCACCCCAAAAAAATCCCGGGATTCGTCCTCAAAATCCCCTAAAAAAACCCCAAAATCTCAGGAGTTGTCCCCATGAAAATACAAATAAATTGTGGGAGCCCTCCCCAAAAAACCTCAAAATATTGGGATTCCACCCCAAAAAATACCCCAAAAAACACAATAAATCCTGGGATCCCACCCCAAAAAATGCCCCAAAAATCCCGAATAAATCCCAGGATCCCACCCCAAAAAATGCCCCAAAAAAACCCCAAAACCCCAAAAATCCCAGGATCCCACCCCAAAAAAATCCTTTAAAAAACCCCAAAAAATCCCCCAAAAATCCCAGAACTTATCCCCAAAAAATCCAGGGTCTGCTCCCCGAAATGCCCCAAAAATCACCCAAAAAACCCCAAAATCTCCCCAAAAACCCCAGAATGTCCCCAAAAACCCCAAAATCTCCCCAAAAACCCCAAAATGTCCCCAAAAACCCCAAAATCTCCCCAAAAATCCCAAAATGTCCCAAATCCACGCCCTTTCCTGGCCGTGAGACCCTGCCAGGGCCAGGGCGAGGGCGAGCTCAGCCTCAGCAAGGGAGAGCGCATCAAAGGGTGCCCAAAAATACCCCAAAATGACCCCAAAAAAAACCCCAAAAATCCCCCCAAAATCCCCCAAAATACCCCAAAATACCCCAAAAATACCCCAAAAATACCCCAAAACCCCCAAAAATACCCCAAAAATACCCCCAAAAATACCCCAAAATACCCCAAAAATACCCCAAAAAATACCCCAAAATACCCCCCAAAATCCCCAAAATAAAAAATAAAAAATCCCCAAAAAAATACCCCAAAATACCCCAAAAATACCCCAAAATACCCCAAAAATACCCCAAAAATATCGGGGTTCCACCCCAAAAATCCTGGAAGAAATATCAGGATCGTACCCTGAAAAAATCCTGGGATTCGTTCTCAAAATCCCCTAAAAAAACCCAAAAAATCCCCAGATTCCTCCTCAAAATCCTCCAAAATTCCAAAATAACCCCAAAAAATCCTGGGATTCGTCCTCAAAATCCCAAAAAAAAACCCAAAAATCTCAGGAGTTGTCCCCATGAAAATACAAATAAATTGTGGGAGCCCTCCCCAAAAAACCTCAAAATCCCACCAAAAAACCCCAAAATACCCGGGATCCCACCCCAAAAAATACCCCAAAAAACCCCAAAAATCCCCCAAAAATCCCAGAATTTATCCCCAAAAAATCCAGGGTCTGCTCCTCGAAATGCCCCAAAAATCCCCCAAAAAACCCCAAAATCTCCCCAAAAAACCTCAAAATCTCCCCAAAAACCCCAAATGTCCCCAAAAACCCCAAAATCTCCCCAAAAACCCCAAAATCTCCCCAAAAACCCCAAAATGGAAATCCATTTTCCTGGCCGTGAGGACCCTCCCACAAAAAAAAGGATGCGTGGAATGACCCAAAAAATACCCCAAAAATAACCCAAAAATACCCCAAAAATACCCCAAAAATACCCCAAAAATACCCAGAAAATCCCCCAAAAATCCCCCCAAAATACCCCAAAAATCCCCAAAAATACCCCAAAAATACCCAGAAAATCCCCCAAAAATCCCCCAAAAATACCCCAAAATATCCTTCTCCTGAAAAAAATCTGAAAAAAATCCTGGGATCTCTCTCAAAAATACCCCAAAATACCCCAAAAATCCCAGATAAATCCCGGGATCCCACCCCAAAAACCCCAAAATCCCAGATAAATCCGGGATCCCACCCAAAACCCCAAAATCCCCAATCCTCCTCAAAAATACCCCAAAAAACCCCAAAAATCCCAATAAATCCCCCAAAATTCCCTAAAAACCCCAAAATCCTTGGATTCCACCTGAAAAAATTCCCCCAAATTCCCCCCAAAAAAAAAAAACCCCAAAAATCCTGGGGTTTCTCCTCAAAAAACCCCCAAAAATCCTGGGCCCCAAAAAACCCCAAAAATACCAGAATTGCAAAAAAAAACCCCAAAATCCTGGGATTCCTTCTCAAAGAAACCCCCCAAAAATTCAAAAAAAATCCCCTAAAAAATCCCCAAAATCCCAGGATTCCACAAAAAAATCCGGGATTAAGTCCTCAAAATCTCCTAAAAAAATCCCCAAAATTTCAGGAGTTGTCCCCATGAAAATACAAATAAATTGTGGGAGCCCTCCCCAAAAAAACCCAAAATTCCCTCCAAAAAAACCACCAAAATGGGATCCCCAAAAACCCCAAAAAATCCCCAAAAATCCCAAATTTATCCCCAAAATCCAGGGTCTCCCACCCCAAAATCCCCAAAAACCCCCCAAAATCTCCCAAAAAACCCCAAAAATCTCCCCAAAAACCCCAAAATGTCCCCAAAAACCCCAAAATCTCCCCCCCCAAAATCTTCCCAAAAAAAATGTCCCAAATCCAGCCCTTTCCCGGGAAAGGCACAGGGCGAGGCGAGCTCAACCCAGCAAGGAGGCGCAAAAAATGCCCCCAAAAATACCCCAAAAATACCCCAAAAGTACCCCAAAATCCCAGGATCCCACCCCAAAAAATGCCCCAAAAACCCCAAAAAAACCCCAAAAAACCCGGGATTCCACCCCAAAAAATGCCCCAAAAAAACCCCCCCAAAAATCCCGGGATCCCACCCCAAAAAATGCCCCCAAAAAAACCCCCAAAAAAACCCAAAAATCCCAGGATCCCACCCCAAAAAAGGCCCCAAAAAACCCCAAAAATCCCGGGATCCCACCCCAAAAATATCCTTTAAAAAACCCCAAAAATCCCCCAAAAATCCCAGAACTCATCCCCAAAAAATCCAGGGTCTGCTCCCCGAAATGCCCCAAAAATCCCCCAAAAAAACCCAAAATGTCCCCAAAAATCCCAAAATGTCCCCAAAAAAACCCAAAATGTCCCCAAAAATCCCAAAATGTCACCAAAAAAATCCCAAAATGTCCCCAAAAACCCCAAAATGTCCCAAATCCGCGCCCTTTCCTGGCCGTGAGACCCTACCAGGGCCAGGGCGAGGGCGAGCTCAGCCTCAGCAAGGGAGAGCGCATCAAGGGTGCGTGAAATGACCCAAAAATCCCCCAAAAATAACCCAAAAAAACCCCAAAAATACCCCAAAAATACCCCAAAAATCCCCAAAAATACCCCAAAAATACCCCAAAAATACCCCAAAATATCGGGGTTCTACCCTGAAAAAATTCTGAAAAAATCCTGGGATCTCTCCTCAAAAATACCCCCAAAATACCCCAAAAATCCCAGATAAATCTCGGGATCCCACCCCAAAAAACCCCAAATATCCCGAATAAATCCTGGGATCCCACCCCAAAAAACCCCAAAAATCGCAGATAAATCCCGGGATCCCACCCCAAAAATCCCAAAAATCCCAGATAAATCCTGGGATCCCACCCCAAAAAATCCCAAAAATCCCAGATAAATCCTGGGATCCCACCCCAAAAATCCCAAAAATCCCAGATAAATCCCGGGATCCCAACCCAAAAAATCCCAAAAATCCCAGATAAATCCTGGGATCCCACCCCAAAAAACCCAAAAATCCCCAATAAATCCCCTAAAAAAACTCCAAAATCCTGGCATTTCACCCCAAAAAATCCCAAAAATCCCAGATAAATCCCGGGACCCCACCCCAAAAAAATCCCAGATAAATCCCAGGATCCCACCCCAAAAAAACCCAAAAATCCCAGATAAATCCTGGGATCCCACCCCAAAACCCCAAAATCCCAGATAAATCCTGGGATCCCACCCCAAAAAATCCCAAAAATCCCAGATAAATCCTGGGATCCCACCCCAAAAAACCCCAAAAATCCCAGATAAATCCCGGGATCCCACCCCAAAAAAACCCCAAAAATCCCAGATAAATCCCGGGATCCCACCCCAAAAAACCCCAAAAATCGCAGATAAATCCCAGGATCCCACCCCAAAAAATGCCCCATAAAATATCCTAAAAACCCCAATAAATCCCAGGATCCCACCCCAAAAAAATCCAAAAAAACCCCAATAAATCCCCGAAAAAAATCCCAAAAATCCCAGATAAATCCTGGGATCCCACCCCAAAAAACCCCAAAAATCCCGGATAAATCCCAGGATCCCACCCCAAAAAATCCCAAAAATCCCAGAAAAATCCTGGGATCCCACCCCAAAAAATCCCAAAAATCCCAGATAAATCCCCAAAATCCCCCCAAAAATCCCAAAAATCCCAATAAATCCCGGATCCCACCCCAAAAAATCCCCAAAATCCCAGATAAATCCCGGGATCCCACCCCAAAAAACCCCAAAAATCGCAGATAAATCCCGGGATCCCACCCCAAAAAAACCCCAAAAACCCCAATAAATCCCATAAAAAAACTCCAAAATCCTGCGATCCCACCCCAAAAAAATCCCAAAAATCCCAGATAAATCCTGGGATCCCACCCCAAAAAATCCCAGATAAATCCCAGGATCCCACCCCAAAAAAATCCCAAAAATCCCAGATAAATCCTGGGATCCCACCCCAAAAATCCCAAAAATCCCAGATAAATCCTGGGATCCCACCCCAAAAATCCCAAAAATCCCAGATAAATCCCAGGATCCCACCCCAAAAATCCCAAAAATCCCAGATAAATCCTGGGATCCCACCCCAAAAAACCCCAAAAATCCCAGATAAATCCTGGGATCCCACCCCAAAACCCCAAAATCCCAGATAAATCCGGGAAAAAAAAAACCCCAAAATCCCATTCCCCGGGATCCCACCCCAAAAATGCCCCATAAAATATCCTAAAAACCCCAATAAATCCCAGGATCCCACCCCAAAAAAATCCAAAAAAAATCCGGGGAAATCCCACCCAAAATCCCAGAAAATCCTGGGATCCCACCCAAAAAATCCCAAAAATCCCCATAAATCCTGGGATCCCACCCCAAAAACCACAAAAAAAACCAATAAATCCGGGATCCCCCCCAAAAAAAACCAAAAAATGCCCAAAATCCTGGCATTTCACCCCAAAAAATCCCAAAAATCCCAGATAAATCGGGATCCCAAAAAAATCCCAAAAATCCCAGGATCCCACCCAAAAAATCCCAAAAATCCTTGAATAAATCCTGGGATCCCACCCAAAAAACCCAAAAATCCCGGATAAATCCGGGACCCCACCCCAAAAAACCCCAAAATGCAAATCCCCCACCCCAAAACCCCAAAATCCCAGATAAATCCGGGATCCCACCCAAAAAAACCCCAAAAAATCCCAATAAATCCCAGGATCCCACCCCAAAAACCCCAAAAACCCCCAAAAAAACTCCAAAATCCTGCGATCCCAAAAAAAATCCCAAAAATCCCAGATAAATCCTGGGATCCCACCCCAAAAATCCCCCATAAATCCCAGGATCCCACCCAAAAAAAAAAAAAATAAAATCCCAGATAAATCCTGGGATCCCACCCCAAAAATCCCCCTGGGATCCCAAAAAACCCCAAAAATCCCAGATAAATCCGGGATCCCACCCAAAAATCCAGATAAATCCTGGGATCCCAAAAAACCCAAAAATCCCAGATAAATCCTGGGATCCCACCCCAAAAATCCCAAAAATCCCAGATAAATCCCAGGATCCCACCCCAAAAATCCCAAAAATCCCAGATAAATCCTGGGATCCCACCCCAAAAATCCCAAAAATCCCAGATAAATCCTGGGATCCCACCCCAAAAATTCCACCCCGGCAAAATCCCCTAAAAAAAAACCTCAGGACGCCTCCCCCAAAAAATCCCCAAAATCCCCCAAAAATTGAGGAGCATTCCCCAAAATCCCCTTAAACAGAACCCCTAAACCCTAAAATCCCCTAAAACACCCCAAAATCCCCTAAAAAACCTCAAAATCCCCTAAAAAAACTCAAAATCCCCTAAAAAACCCCAAATTCCCTAAAAAAATCCCAAACCCCCCAAAAAATCCTCAAAATTCTCCTCAAAAAGGTGAAAAATTGGGTTCGTTTTTGGGATTTTTTGGGGTTTTTGGGGGATTTTGGGGTGGGGGGGAAGTTTTGGGGATTTGGGGGTTTTTTGGGGGGGGGTTGGGTTTCTCATTTTTGGGGTTTTTGGGGTGGATTTGGGGTTTTTGGGGGGTTCTGGGGGTTGTTTTTTGGGATGGGTTTCTCATTTTTGGGGTTTTTGGGGTGGATTTGGGGTTTTGGGGTCTCTGGGGAAGTTTGGGGATGAATTTTGGGGTTTTGGTGGTTCTGGGTTGGTTTTGGGGTTTTTTCATTTTGGGTTTCTCAGGGGGATTTTTGGGGTTTTGGGGTTTTGATTTTTTTTGGGGATTTTTGGGTTTTGTGGGTTTGGGGTGTTCTGATTTGGGATTTTTGGGGTTTTTTGGTCCCCTGTGGGGGATTTTGGGGGTTTCTGGGGGATTTTTGGAGGGATTTTTTTTTTGTTTTGGGGTGTCTCTGATTTGGGATTTTTTGGAGGGGATTTTTGGGGTCCCTATGGGGGATTTTGGGGTTTCTGGGTTTTGAGGATTTTTGGGGTTTTTGTGTTTTTGGGTTCTCTGATTTAAGGATTTTTTGGGGGGGATTTTGGGATTTTTTTGGGGTTTCTGGAGTGGGTTTTGGGGATTTTTGGGGAGATTTTTTTTGGGGGGATTTTGGGGTTTACGTGGGGTGTTTCTGATTTTTTTTGGGGGATTTTAAGGTCCCTATGGGGGATTTTGGGGTTTCTGGGTGGGTTTTTGGGATTTTTTGGGTGGATTTTGGGGATTTTTGTGTTTTTTTTTGGGGTTTTGTCTCTGATTTGGGATTTTTGGGGGATTTTGGGGTCCCTATGGGGGATTTGGGGTTTCTGGGTGGGTTTTGGGGATTTTTTTGGGGGATTTTGGGGGGGATTTTTGGGGTTTTTGGTGTTTTTGGGGTGTCTCTGATTTGGGATTTTTGGGGGGATTTTTGGGTTCCCTATGGGGGATTTGGGGTTTCTGGGTGGGGTTTTTGGGGTTTGGGGTGGATTTTGGGGGTTTTTTTTTTGGGGATTTTTGGGGTTTTGGGGTTTTGTTTTTGGGTGTGTCTGATTTGGGATTTTTGGGGGATTTTTGGGTTCCCTATGGGGGATTTTGGGGTCCCTATGGGGGATTTTGGGGTTTCTTGGTGGGTTTTGGGGATTTTTGGGGATTTTTGGGTTTTGGGGTGTCTCTGATTTGGGATTTTTTGGAGGGGATTTTTGGGGTCCCTGTGGGGATTTTGGGGTTTCTGGGTGAGTTTTTGGGGTATTTTGGTGGGGATTTTTGGGATTTTGGGGATTTTTGGGGTGTTTTTGGGTCTCTGATTTGGGATTTTTGGGGCGAGGCGGGTTTGGGGTTTTGGGGGGATTTTTGGGGTTTCTGGGTGAGTTTTTGGGATATTTTGGTGGGGATTTTTGGGGTTTTTGTGTTTTTGGGGTGTCTCTGATTTGGGATTTTTTTTTGGGGTTTTGGGGTGGGTGGGGTTTTGGGGTTTCTGGGTGGATTTTTGGATTTTGGGGGATTTTTTGGGATTTTTTGGGGGATTTTTGGGGAGTGTTTCTGATTTGGGATTTTTTGGGGGATTTTTGGGGTTTCTGGGTGAGTTTTTGGGATTTTTGGGGTTTTTTGGGATTTTGGGGTTTTTGGGGGTCTTTTGGGGTGCCCCGCAGTTTCTGGCGTGGGCGAGGCGGGTTTTGGGGTTTTTGGGGGATTTTGGGGTTTCTGGGTGGGTTTTGGGATTTTTTGGGGGGATTTTTGGGGTTTTTGTGTTTTTGGGGTGTTTCTGATTTGGGATTTTTTGGGGGGATTTTGGGGTCCCTATGGGGGATTTGGGGGTTTCTGGGTGGGTTTTGGGATTTTTGGGGGATTTTGGGGGTTTGGTGGGGATTTTTGGGATTTTTGTTTTGGGGTGTTTTTTTGGGAATTTTTGGGGGATTTTGGGGTTCTCTGGGGGATTTTGGGGTTTCTTGGTGGGTTTTGGGATTTTTGGGGGGTTTAGGGTTTTGTGGTTTTTGGGGTTTCTGATTTGGGGTTTTTGATTTTGGGGTTTCTGGGTGGGGTTTTGGGGTTTTATGGGATTTTTTGGTTTTGGGATATTTTGGGGTTTCTGGGTGGGTTTTTGGGATTTTTTGGGGGATTTTTGGGGATTTTTGGGGTGTTTTTGGGGTGTCTCTGATTTGGGGGTGCCCCCGCAGTGCTGAGCGTGGGCGAGGGCGGGTTTGGGGTTTTTGGGGGGGATTTTGGGGTTTCTGGTTGGGTTTTTGGGATATTTTGGTGGGGATTTTTGGGATTTTGGGGATTTTTTGGGTGTCTTTTTAGGATTTTTTCTGATTTTTGGGTCCCCGTGGTGCTTTTGGGGTCTCTGTGGGGTTTTTTTGATTTTGGGAGTTTCTGGGTGGGGTTTTGGGGTTTCTGGGTGGGTTTTTGGGATATTTTGGTGGGGATTTTTGGGATTTTGGGGATTTTTTTGGGGATTTTTTTGGGGTGTCTCTGATGTTGGGGTGCCCCCGCAGTGCTGAGCGTGGGCGAGGGTGGGTTTGGGGTTTTTGGGGGGGTTTTTGGGTTTCTGGGTGAGTTTTGGGATATTTTGGTGGGGATTTTTGGGATTTTGGGATATTTTGGTGGGGATTTTTGGGTTTTTTGTGGTTTTTGGGGTGTCTCTGATGTTGGGGTGCCCCCGCAGTGCTGAGCGTGGGCGAGGGCGGGTTTGGGGTTTTGGGGGGATTTTGGGGTTTCTGGGTGAGTTTTTGGGATATTTTGGTGGGGATTTTTGGAATTTTCGGGATTTTTGGGGATATTTTGCTGTTTTTGGGGTGTCTCTGACTCGGGGTGCCCCCGCAGTGCTGAGCGTGGGCGAGGGCGGGTTTGGGGTTTTTGGGGGGGTTTTGGGGTTTCTGGGTGGGTTTTTATTTTGGATATTTTGGTTTTCAGGGTTTTTGGGGATATTTTGCTGTTTTTGGGGTGTCTCTGACATCGGGGTGCCCCCGCAGTGCTGAGCGTGGGCGAGGGCGGGTTCTGGGAGGGCCAGGCCCGCGGCCGGGTCGGGTGGTTCCCGTCCGAGTGCGTGGAGGAGGTGCCGCCGCGGACGCCCGAGGGAAAAACAGGTACCCAAAATACCCCAAAATACCCCAAAAATACCCCAAAAATACCCCCCAAAAATACCCCTGACCCTAAAACAGGTACCCAAAAATACCCCCAAAATACCCCAAAAATACCCCAAAAATACCCCAAAAATACCCCAAAAATACCCCAAAAATACCCCAAACCCAAAACAGGTACCCAAAAATACCCCAAAAATACCCCCCAACCCCAAAACAGGTACCCAAAATACCCCAAAAATACCCCCAAAATACCCCAAAAATGCTCCCCAAACCCAAAACAGGTACCCAAAAATACCCCAAAAATACCCCCAAAAATACCCCTGACCCTAAAACAGGTACCCAAAAATACCCAAAAAATACCCCCCAAAAATACTCCCCAACCCCAAAACAGGTACCCAAAAATACCCCAAAAATACCCCCCAAAAATACCCCGACCCCAAAACAGGTACCCAAAAATACCCCAAAAATAATTTCCAAAATACCCCAAACCCAAAACAGGTACCCAAAAAAATACCCCAAAAATACCCCCCCAAAATACCCCCAAAATGCCAAAATCCCCCAAACCCAAAACAGGTACCCAAAATACCCCAAAATACCCCAAACCCTAAACAGGTACCCAAAAATACCCCAAAAATACCCCAAAACAGGTACCCAAAAATACCCCAAAAATACCCCCCACCCCAAAACAGGTACCCAAAATGCCCCAAAAATACCCCAAAAATACCCCTCTTGACCCCAAAACAGGTACCCAAAAATACCCCAAAAATACCCCAAAAATACCCCCCAAAACACAAAACAGGTACCCAAAAATACCCCAAAATACCCCCAAAATATTCCCTGATCCCAAAACAGGTACCCAAAAATACCCCCAAAAACAGGTACCCAAAAATACCCCAAAAATATCCCCCCAAAAATACCCCAAACCCAAAACAGGTACCCAAAAATACCCCAAAAATACCCCCCAAAAATACCCCTGACCCTAAACAGGTACCCAAAAATACCCCAAAAATACCCCCCAAACCCAAAACAGGTTCCCAAAAATATCCTGACCCCAAAATCACCCCCCAGAAATACCCCAAACCCAAAAATACCCCCCAAACCCAAAACAGGTACCCCAAAAAATACCCCCGACCCCAAAAACCCCCCCCGACCCCAAAACAGGTACCCAAAAATATCCCTGATCCCTAAAATACCCCCCAAAAATACCCCAAACCCAAAAATACCCCCCAAAAAAAGGTACCCCACCCCAAAACCCCCAAAATACCCCACACCCAAAACAGGTACCCAAAAATACCCCCGACCCCAAAAATAGCCCCCAAAAATACCCCAAACCCAAAACAGGTACCCAAAAATACCCCGACCCCAAAACAGGTACCCGAAAAACCCCGACCCCAAAATCCCCTGACCCTAAAACAGGGACCCCAAAAATCCCGACCCCAAAATCACCCCCCGACCCCAAAACAGGTACCCCAAAAATACCCCCCCAAAACACCCCCGACCCCAAAACAGGTACCCCAAAAATATCCTGACCCCAAAACAGGTACCCCAAAAATGCCCCTGACCCCAAAAATACCCCGACCCTAAAACAGGTACCCAAAAATACCCCAAACCCAAAACAGGTGCCCCAAAAATACCCCTGACCCTAAAAATACCCCAAACCCAAAATCCCCCTGACCCTAAACAGGTACCCCAAAATCCCCCCTGACCCCAAAAATACCCCGACCCCAAAACAGGTACCCCAAAAATATCCCTGACCCTAAAAATCCCCCTAACCCTAAAACAGGTACCCAAAAAATCCCAACCCCAAAATCACCCCCCAAAACCCCCTGACCCTAAAGTACCCCAAAAATACCCCGACCCCAAAACAGGTACCCCAAAAATACCCCCAACCCCCCAAACAGGTAATCCCCAAAAACCCCGACCCTAAAACAGACCTCAAAATCCCCCCCCAGACCCCAAAACAGACCCCAAAAACACCCCGACCCCAAAAACCCCCCTGACCCTAAAGTACCCCAAAAATACCCCGACCCCAAAACAGGTACCCCAAAAATACCCCAAACCCAAAATCACACCCCTGACCCTAAAACAGGTACCTCAAAAATGCCCCAAACCCAAAATCACCCCCCAAAAATACCCCAAACCCAAAAATACCCCAAACCTAAACAGGTACCCCAAAAATCCCCTGACCCCAAAAATACCCCTGACCCTAAAACAGGTAAGAAAAAAAAATCCCCCCAACCCCAGAAACCCCAACCCCAAAACAGGTACCCCAAAAATACCCCAAACTCAAGGCAGGTACCCCAAAAACCTACCCCGATCCTAAAACAGGTACCCCAAAAATACCCCAAACCCAAAAATACCCCCCGACCCCAAAACAGGTACCCCAAAAACACCCTGACTCCAAATCCCTTCCCATGACCCCAAAATCCCCCAAATCCCCCAAATCCCCCAAATCCCCCAAATCCCCAAATCCCCAAAACCCCAAAAACCTCCAAAATCCCAAATCCTTTCCCATAACCCCAAAATCCCCCCAAATCCCCAAACCCCAAAAAACCCCGAAAAACCCAAATCCCTTCCCATGACCCCAAAATCCCCCCAAATCCCCAAACCCCAAAAAACCCCAAAAAAACCAAAATCCCTTCCTATGACCCCAAAATCCCCCAAACCCCTCTGACCCCAAAAAACCCCAAACTCCCCAAAAATCCCCAAAACCCCAAATCCCTTCCCCTGATCCCAAATCCCCCAAAATCCCCAAAAAACCCAAAAAAACCCCAAATCCCAAATCCCTTCCCATAACCCCCAAATCCCCAAAACCCCAAATCCCTCCCTGGACCCCAAATCTCCCAAACCCCCCAAAAATCCCAAAACCCAAATTTCCCAAAACCCCCAAAAACCCCAAATCCCCCAAACCCTCCCTGGAACCCAAATCCCCCCCAAAATGCCACAAATCCCCCAAAACCCTCCCTGCACCCCCAAAACCCCAAAATCCCAAAAATCCCAAATCCCTTCCCATGACCCCAAAAACCCAAAAACCCCAAAATCCCTTCCCATGACCCCAAAAACCCCAAAACCCCAAAAACCCCAAATCTCCCAAAACCCTTTGGCCCCAAATCTCCCGAATCCCCCAAACCCATCTGACCCCAAAACCCCCAAAAACCCAAATCCCTTCCCATGACCCCAAAGTCCCCCAAACCCCCCAAAAAACCCCCAAAAAACCGAAAATCCCTTCCCATGACCCCAAAGTCCCCCAAACCCCCAAACCCCCCAAAAAAACCCCAAAAAACCCCCAAATCCCAAATCCCTTCCCATGAACCCAAATCCCCTAAATCCCCCAAACCCCAAAATCCCCCAAACCCCAAAAAACCCCAAAAAAAACCCAAACCCCCAAATCCTTCCCATAACCCCAAATCCCCAAAACCCCAAATCCCTCCCCCCTCCCCCAAATCCCCCAAACCCTCTGAATGCCCTCCCCAAACCCCAAACCCCCCAAAAATCCCAAAAAACCCAAATCCCTTCCCATGACCTCAAAAACCCCAAATCCCCCAAACCCTGTGACCCCAAAACCCCAAAAAACCGCAAACCCTCCCTGGAACCCAAATCCCCCCCAAAATGCCACAAATCCCCCAAAACCCTCCCTGCACCGCCAAAACCCCAAAATCCCAAAAATCCCAAATCCCTTCCCATGACCCCAAAAACCCCAAAAACCCCAAATCCCCAAATCCCTTCCCATGACCCCAAAACCCCAAATCTCCCAAAACCCTTTGGCCCCAAATCTCCCGAATCCCCCAAACCCCTCTGACCCCAAAACCCCAAAAAACCCAAACCCCTTCCCATGACCCCAAAATCCTCCAAATACCCCCAAACCCCCCAACCCAAAATCCCCCAACTCCCATGACCCAAAATCCCCCCCCCCAAAAACCCCAAAAAATCCCAAATCCCCCAAACCCCAAAAACCCCAAAAAACCCCAAAAACCCCAAAACCCCAAACCCCAAATCCCTTCCCATAACCCTCAAATCCCCCAAATCCCCCAAACCCCAAAATCCCCCAAAAAACCCCAAAAAACCCAAAAAAACCCAAATCCCTTCCCATGACCCCAAACCCCTCTGACCCCAAAAACCCCCAAAAAACCCCGAAAACCCCAAATCCCTTCCCATGACCCCAAAATCCCCAAATCCCCCCAAACCCCTCTGACCCCAAAACCCCAAAAAACCCAAATCCCTTCCCATGACCCCAAATCCCCCAAACCCCTCTGACCCCAAAACCCCCCAAAAAACCCCAAAAACCCCAAAAAACCCCAAAACCCCAAAAAAAACCCCAAAACCCCGCAGAGTCGCGCAGTGACAAAGCCAAGCGTCTGTTCCGCCACTACACCGTGGGATCCTACGACAGCTTCGACGCCCCCAGGTGAGACCCCAAAACCCCAAAAATCCCAAAAAAACCCCAAAACCTCCTCTGGGGGCACCTGACATTGCTGGGGACCCAAAAACCCCAAAAAATCCACCCAGAAATCCTAAAAAACCCCAAAAAATCCCAAAACATTTACTGGGGGCACCTGATCATGCTGGGAAACCAAAAACCCCAAAAAATCCACCCAAAAAATCCCAAAAAACCCCAAAAAACCCCAAAAAATCCCTGGGGTCACCTGATCCTGCTGGGAAACCAAAAACCCCAAAAAATCCACCCAAAAAACCCCAAAAAATCCCAAAAAATCCCCAAAAAACCCAAAACCTTCCCTGGATTCATGTGACACTGCTGGGACCCCAAAAACCCCAAAAAATCCCAAAAAACCCAAAAAATCCCAAAAACCTCCTCTGGGGTCACCTGATGCTGCTGGGAAACCAAAAACCCCAAAAAATCCACCCAAAAAATCCCAAAAAACCCCAAAACCTCCCCTGGGGTAACCTGATCCTGCTGGGAAACCAAAAACCCCAAAAAATCCACCCAAAAAACCCAAAAAAATCCCAAAAAATCCCAAAAAACCCAAAACCATCCCTGGATTTACCCAACACCACTGGGACCCCAAAACCCCCAAAAAAATCCCCCAAAAAATCCCAAAAAATCCCAAAAAACCCCAAAATCTTCCCTGGGGGCACCTGATGCTGCTGTGACCCCAAAACCTCCAAAAATCCCCCCCAAAAAAACCCAAAAAAACCCCAAAAAACCCCAAAATCTTCCCTGGGGGCACCTGATGCTGCTGGGACCCCAAAACCCCAAAAAATCCCCCCCAAAAAATCCCAAAAAATCCCAAAAAATCCCAAAAAAACCCCATTAACCCCTAAATCCCCCAAATTCTTCCCAAATCCCCTGAAATTCCCCCCAAATCTTTCCACATTTCTCAAAATCCCAAAAATTCCTCCCAAATCCCCCCCAAAATCCCCCAAAATTCTCCCCCCAAATTCCTCCCAAATCCCTTGAAATCCCCCAAAATTTCCCCCAAATCCCCCTGAAATTGCTCCTAAATCCCCGAAATCTCCCCAAATCCCCTAATTCTTCCCCAAACACCCCAAGATCCCCCCAAATTTTCCCTAAATTCCCAAATCTCCCCAAAATTTCTCCGAAATTCCTCCCAAATCCCCCAAATTTTGATCCCCAAGTCCCCCCAAATCCCCCAAAATGCCCTTTGGGGTGAATCCACTCAAATCAACCCCAAAAATCCCCCCAAAATTTGGGGCCCCCAAAATTCCCAAAATTTTTGGAAATTTTGATCAAAATCCCCCAAATCCCCAAAATTGTCCCCAAACCCCTCAAATCCCCAAAAAATCCCCAAATCCCCAAAATTTCTCTCAAAATCCCTCAAATTCCTCCCCAAATCTTCCCCCAATCCCAAAATCCCCCAAATTTTGTTCAAAATCCCCAAATTTTGGGTCCCCTCCAAAATCCCCAAATTTCTTTGGGAAATTGAAATCCCCCCAAATTTGGGGTTTGGAAATTTTGGGGCAAAATCCCCCCAAAATCCCAGTTTTGGAATTGGGGCAGTTTTGGATCAAAATTTCCCAAAAATTTGTCAAAAAAGTTTTGGGATTTTGGGCCATTTGGAGGGATTTGGGGACCCCCAAAATTTATTTGGGGCCTCAAACCCCAAAAAACCCCAAATCCTTGGATCTGATTTGCCCAGGCCCCAATCCCCCAAATTTGGGGCCCCCCAAATCCCCTGGAAATTTTCATCAAATTTTAGGGCTCCCCTCTGAAATTGGGGGGCAAAATTTGGAAATTCCCCCATTTGGGCAAATTTTTGTTCAAATTTTTTCATCCAAATCCCCAAGTTTTGGATCTGATTTAGGGCCCCCAAATCCCCTTTCCCCCCCCTCTAAATCCCCAAATTTTCCCCAAAATTTTGGGGCAAATTTCCCAAATTTGGGGGCATTTTGAATCCCCCAAAATCCCCAAATTCCCCATTTTTCCACATTTTGGATCTGATTTTCCCCAGTTTGGGGTTCCCCCCTTTGGGGCATTTTGGGGTGATTCCCCACAAATTTCCCCCAAATCCCCAAATTTTGGGCTCAAAATCCATTTTTGGAATATCAAAATTTGGGGCATTTTGGATCTGATTCCCCAAAATCCCCAAATTTCCCCCAAATCCCCCAAAAATCCCCCAAATTTTCATCAAAAATTTGGGCCTTCCCCCAAAATTTTGATCAAATCCCCCAAATTTCCCAACCCCCTCCCCCAGCAGTGGGGAGGGGCTCTTTTAGGGAGGGGCTTTGGGGCCTGTCCCGGTTTGGGACCCCTCCCCCCTCCCCCTCCCCCTCCCCCCCCTTTGGGACCCCCAGCCCCGCCCCCCCCGCCCCACATTTGCTCTGGGCCCCAACACATTTTGGGGCACCCATGGGGCCCGAGGATTTGGGGTGAGTTTGGGCCTTTTTGGGGCATTTATGGGGTCGGGGGCAGATTTGGGGGGGTTTGGGGCAATTTTAGGGCATTTTGGGGGCATTTTGGGGGCATTTTGAGGTCAGTTTGGAGCCATTTTGGGGGCATTTTTGGGGTCGATTCGGAGCCGTTTCGGGGCATTTTGGAGGCATTTCGGGGCAGTTTTGAGATTGATTTGGGGCAATTTGGAGCCGTTTTGGGGCATTTTTGGGGCATTTTTGGGGTCAATTTGGGGCAGTTCTGGGGCAGTTTTGGATCTGATTTGGGGCAGTTTCCCAGGACCCCCGTAAAACCCATTTTGGGGTGAGTTTGGGCCTTTTTTGGGGCATTTTGGGGGGGTTTGGGGCAGATTTGGGGTTTTTGGGGCAATTTGGGGCATTTTGGGGGCATTTTGGGGCATTTTGGATCTGATTTGGGAGGCGTTTTGGGGCATTTTGGGGCAGTTTGAGGGCAGTTTGGGGCCGTTTGGGCAGTTTTGGGGCATTTTGGGGCAGTTTTGAGGCATTTGGGGCAGATTTGGGCAGTTTTGGGGCATTTTTTGGGGCATTTTGGGGTTTTTGGGACAGTTTTGGATCTGATTTGGGGGCAGTTTTGAGGGCCGTTTTTAGGACATTTTGGGGCATTTTTGAGGGTCAGGTTGGGGTCAGTTTGGATCTGTTTTGGGGCATTTTCTCCTCACTTTGGGGCAGTTTTGGATCTGATTTGGGGCAGTTTTGGGGCCGTTTCGGGACATTTTGGGGTATTTTTGAGGTCGATTTGGAGCCGATTCGGAGCTGTTTTGGGGCATTTTTGGGGCATTTTTGGGGTCACTTTGGGGCAGTTTTGGATCTGATTTGGGGCAGTTTTGGGGCACCCATGGGGCCCGAGGATTTGGGGTGAGTTTGGGCCTTTTTGGGGCATTTGTGGAGGTCGGGAACAGATTTGGGGCCGTTTGGAGCCGTTTGGGGCAATTTTAGGGCATTTTGGGGGCATTTTGGGGGCATTTTGGAGCCATTTCGGGGCATTTTGGGGGCATTTTTGGATCTGATTTGGGGCGGTTTTGGGGCATTTTGGGGCATTTCGGGGCAGTTTTGAGGTCAGTTTGGAGCCGTTTCGGAGCCGTTTTGGGACATTTTGGGGCAGTTTTGAGGTTGATTTGGGGCAGATTTGGAGCCGTTTTGGGGCATTTTGGGGCATTTTGAGGTCAGTTTGGAGCCGATTCGGAGCCGTTTCGGGGCATTTTGGGGGCATTTTTGGGGCATTTTTGGGGTCACTTTGGGGCAGTTTTGGATCTGATTTGGGGCAGTTTTGGGGGGGGGGCATTTTGGGAATTTGCAGTTTGGGTTTGTTTGGGGCTTTTTGGGGCTTTTGGGGGGTCAGGGGCAGATTTGGGGCCGTTTGGAGCCGTTTTGGGGCAATTTTAGGGCATTTTGGGGACATTTTGGGGGCATTTTTGGAGTTGATTTGGGGCAGTTTTGGATCTGATTTGGGGCAGTTTTGGGGCATTTCGGGGCAGTTTTGAGGTCAGTTTGGAGCCGTTTCGGAGCCATTTCGGGGCATTTTTGGGGCATTTTTGGGGTTGATTTGGGGCAGATTTGGAGCTGTTTTGGGGCATTTTTGGGGCATTTTTGGTGTCACTTTGGGGCAGTTTTGGATCTGATTTGGGGCAGTTTTGAGGATTTGGGGTGAGTTTGGGCCATTTTGGGGCATTTATGAGGTCGGGGGCAGATCTGGGGCTGTTTTGAGCGGTTTTGGGGCAATTTTAGGGCATTTTGGGGACATTTTTGGGGTCACTTTGGGGCAGTTTTGGATCTGATTTGGGGCAGTTTTGGGGCATTTCGGGGCAGTTTTGAGGTTGATTTGGAGCCGATTCGGAGCCGTTTCAGGGCATTTTTGGGCATTTTTGGGGTCGATTTGGGGCCGTTTTGAAGCCGTTTTGGGGCATTTTTGGGGCCGTTTCGGGACATTTTTGGGGCATTTTTTGGGTATTTTTGAGGTCAATTTGGAGTCGTTTCGGGACATTTGGGAGCTGTTTCAGGGCATTTTTGGGGCATTTTTGGGGTCAATTTGGGGCAGTTCTGGGGCAGTTTTGGATCTGATTTGGGGCAGTTTTGGGGCACCCATGGGGCCCGAGGATTTGGGGTGAGTTTGGGCCTTTTTGGGGCATTTATGAGGTCGGGAACAGATTTGGGGGGGTTTGGGGCAATTTTAGGGCATTTTGGGGGCATTTTGAGGTCAGTTTGGAGTTGATTTGGGGCAGTTTTGGATCTGATTTGGGGCAGTTTTGGGGCATTTCGGGGCAGTTTTGAGGTCAGTTTGGAGCCGTTTTGGGGCATTTTTGGGGGTCGATTTGGGGCAGTTCTGGGGTAGTTTTGGATCTGATTTGGGGCAGTTTTGGGGCCGTTTGGGACATTTTGGGGCATTTTTGAGGTTGATTTGGGGCCGATTCGGGACATTTGGGAGCCGTTTCGGGGCATTTTGGGGCATTTTTGGGGTCACTTTGGGGCAGTTTTGGATCTGATTTGGGGCAGTTTTGGGGCATTTCGGGGCAGTTTTGAGGTCAGTTTGGAGCCGTTTCGGAGCTGTTTTGGGGCATTTTGGGGCATTTTTGGATCTGATTTGGGGCAGTTTTGGATCTGATTTGGGGCAGTTTTGGGGTACCCATGGGGCCCGAGGATTTGGGGTGAGTTTGGGCCTTTTTGGGGGGGCGGGGGCAGATTTGGGGCTGTTTGGGGGGCAATTTTAGGGCATTTTGGGGGCATTTTGGGGACATTTTTGGAGTTGATTTGGGGCAGTTTTGGATCTGATTTGGGGCAGTTTTGGGGTACCCATGGGGCCCAAGGAGTTTGGGGTGAGTTTTTGGGCCTTTTAGGCGGGGGGAGATTTTGGGGCTGTTTGGGGGGCAATTTTAGGGCATTTTGGGGGCATTTTGGGGACATTTTTGGAGTTGATTTGGGGCAGTTTTGGATCTGATTTGGGGCAGTTTTGGGGCATTTTGGGACAGTTTTGGGGTCGATTTGGGGCAGTTTTGGGGTCGGGGATAGATTTGGAGCCGTTTTGGGGCATATTTGGGGGCAGTTTGGGGCAGTTTTGGGGTCGGGGGCAGATTTGAGTTGGTTTGGGGCAGATTTGGAGCCGTTTTGGGGCCCGAGGGTTTGGGGTGAGTCCAGCGGGGGCAGATTTGGGGTCGGGGGAGCCGATTTGGGGCAGTTTTGGGGTTGATTTGGGGCAGTTTTGGGGTTGATTTGGGGCAGTTTTGGGGCAGATTTGGAGCTATACTGGTGCCGTACTGGTGCCATACTGGTTCTGTACTGGTTTTACACTGGTGCCATACTGGGAGCTGTAGCAGAGCTGTCCAGGGTACTGGAACTGCACTGGTGCCATACTGGGAGCTGTACTGGTGCTGTACTGGTGTTGTACTGGGAGCTGTACTGGTGCTGCACTGGTGCTGTACTGGTGCCATACTGGTGCCATACTGGGAGCTGTACTGGTGCTGTACTGGTGCTGTACTGGTTCTGTACGGGTTCTATACCAGTGCCATACTGGTGCCATACTGGTGCTGCACTGCTCTGTACTGGTGCCATACTGTTCTGTACTGGTGCCATACTGGGAGCTGTACTGGTGCCGTACTGGTGCCATACTGGGTGTTGTTCTGGTGCTGTACTGGTGTTATACTGGGAGCTGTACTGGGAGCTGTAGCAGAGCTGTCCTGGGTGCTGGAGCTGTACTGGAACTATACTGGAACTGTACTGGTGCTGAACTGGTGCTGAACTGGTGCCATACTGGGAGTTGTTCTGGTGCTGTACCAGTGCCATACTGGGAGTTGTACTGGTGCTGAACTGGTGCCGTACTGGGAGTTTACTGGGAGCTGTACTGGTGCCATACTGGTTCTGTATGGACTCTGTTCTGGTGCTGTACTGGTGCCATACTGGGAGCTGTACTGGTGCTGTACTGGTGTTGTACTGGGAGCTGTACTGGTGCTGTACTGGTGTTGTACTGGGAGCTGTACTGGTGCCATACTGGTTCTGTACTGGTGCTGTACTCGTGCCATACTGGTTGTGCACTGGTGCCATACTGGGAGCTGTACTGGTGCCATACTGGTTCTGTACTGGTGCCATACTGGTTCTGTACTGCTGCCATACTGGGAGCTGTAATAGGAGTTGTACTGGTTCTATACTGGTGCCGTACTGGTCCCATACTGGTTCTGTACTGGGAGCGGGAACTGCCCTTGGTGCTGGTGCTCGTCCTGTCCCAGTTCATCCCAGTCCCTCCCAGTTTGCTCCCAGTCCTTCCCAGTCCATCCCAGTCTCTCCCAGTGCCTCCCAGTCCCTCCCAGTCCATCTCAGTCTCTCCCAGTCCATCCCAGTTCATCCCATTCCCTCCCAGTCCATCCCATTCCCCTCCCAGTTCATTCCAGTCCCCCCCAGTTCCTTCTTAGTTTGCTCCCAGTCCATCCCAGTCTCTCCCAGTCCCTCCCAGTCCATCCCAGTCCCTACCAATCCCCTCCCAGTCCCTCCCAGTTCATCCCAGTCCATCCCAGTCCCCTCCCAGTCTCTTCCAGTCCCTCCCAGTCCCTCCCAGTCCCTCCCAGTCTTTCCCAGTCCCTCCCAGTTCCCTCCCAGTCCCTCCCAGTTCCATCCCAGTCCATCCCAGTTTGTTCCCAGTCCCTCCCAGTCCATCCCAGTCCATCCCAGTCCATCCCAGTCTCTCCCAGTGCCTCCCAGTCCCTCCCAGTCCATCCCAGTCCCGTACTGGTCCCATCCCCCTCCATGGCCCCGCCGGTTCTTTGTGCCGCCCCCTCCCCAAATTCCAACCGCCCCCCCCCAATGTCCCCAAGGCGCCCCCCCCAATGTCCCCAAGGCGCCCCCCCCCAATGTCCCCAAGGCGCCCCCAGTGTCCCCAATGTCCCCAAGACGCCCCCTCCCCAAGAATTCCTGTCCCCAAATCCCCCCCGTTGTCCCCACGTTGTCCCCTCGCTGTCCCCTCTGTCGCCCCCTCCCCAAATTCCAACCGCCCCCAGTGTCCCCAAGGCGCCCCAATGTCCCCAAGGCCCCCCCCCCCCCATCCCTGTCCCCAATTCCCCGCTGTGCCCCTCCCACCCTGTCCCCAAATCCCCCGTTGTCCGTTGTCCCCTTGTCCCCCCCCCCCTCCCCACAATTCCCGGGGCTGTCCCCCCTCCCCAATTCCCGCTGTCCCCATGGTGTCCCTGAGCCCCCTCCCCAATTCCTGTCCCCAAATCCCCCCCGTTGTCTCCCCTGTCCCCACCTTGTCCCCTCTGTGCCCCCCCCCCCCCCCCAAATTCCCCGCCCCCCTGTCCCCTGCTGTCCCCCTGTCCCTGCACTGTCCCCACGTTGTCCCCTCGCTGTCCCCTCTGTCGCCCCCTCCCCACCGATTCCCGGGGCTGTCCCCCCTCCCCAATTCCCGGGGCTGTCCCCTCGCTGTCCCCGTGTTGTCCCTGAGCCCCTCCCCCCTGTCCCCCCCCCCCCGTGTCCCTGCAGTGTCCCCACGTTGTCCCCGTTGCCCCTCCTGTCCCCACTGTCTCCATGCCCCCTCCCCACAATTCCCGGGGCTGTCCCCTGTCCCCCCTGTCCCCAAGGGCCCCCCCCCTCAATTCCTCCTCCTGTCCCCCTGTCCCCACGCTGTCCCCCCTGTTCCCACGCTGTCCCCCCTGTCCCTGCAGTGTCCCCCCATGTCCCCCCACTGTCCCCGCGCCCCCTCCCCACAGTTCCCGGGGCTGTCCCCCCTGTCCCTGCACTGTCCCCCCCTGTCCCCCCCCCTGTCCCCACGCTGTCCCCCTGTCCCCACGTTGTCCCCCTGTCCCCCCGCCCCCCTCCCCACAGTTCCCACAGCTGTCCCCCTGTCCCTGCACTGTCCCCCCCTGTCCCCACGTTGCCCCTCGCTGTCCCCCCTGTCCCCACGTTGTCCCCGCTGTCCCCGCGCCCCCTCCCCACAGTTCCCGGGGCTGTCCCCGCTGTCCCCACGCCCCACGCTGTCCCCCTGTCCCCACGCTGTCCCCTGTCCCTTCACTGTCCCCCCCTGTCCCCACGCTGTCCCCCCCAGTGTCCCCTGCCCTGTCCCCCCTGTCCCCACGTTGTCCCCCCTGTCCCTGCAGTGTCCCCACGCTGTCCCCCTGTCCCTGCAGTGTCCCCCCCCTGTCCCCACGGGTGTCCCCCCCCCTCCCCACGCTGTCCCCCCTGTCCCCGCGCTGTCCCCGCTGTCCCCGCGCCCCCTCCCCACAGTTCCCGGGGCTGTCCCCCCTGTCCCCCCCTTCCCCCCCCTCCCCACGTTGTCCCCCCTGTCCCCGCTGTCCCCACGCTGTCCCCGCTGTCCCCGCACTGTCCCCTGGGGACCCCCGCGCCCCTCCCACAGTTCCCGGGGCTGTCCCCCCTGTCCCTGCAGTGTCCCCCCCTGTCCCCGCTGTCCCTGCAGTGTCCCCCGCTGTCCCCGCTGTCCCCGCGCTGTCCCCGCTGTCCCCGCGCCCCCTCCCCACGGTTCCCGGGGCTGTCCCCCCTCCCCGCCGATGGCTCCCGCTGTCCCTCCCCGGCCTCCGTCCGTGCCGCCGCTCTCTCCGCGGGGTCCTAGAGCCGCTCCCGGTGCCGCTCCCGCCCGGCCCGGCCCCGCCGCCGCCAGCACCGGCCCTGCCAGGGGACCCCCCGCCCCCGATGCAGGACCCCCCCTGGCGCCCGCGCAGCCCCCGCCATGTCCTCATCGCCAGGTCCCCACGCGCGCAGCCCCTTCCTCCTCCTCCTCCTCCTCCTCCTCCTCCTCCTGCTGCCCGGGCCGCGCCCCCCCCGCTCTCCTCCAGCTGGCCCCTGCTGGGACCCCCCCGCCGCAGCGTCTGGTACATCTACAGGTACGGGGACCCCCCCCGGGACCGGGACCGGGACCCCACCCAGAACCGGGACCCCCACCCAAATCCATCCCTCCCTGTGCCCACAGTCCCGGTGTCACCCCCCCCCCCCGTGTCACATCTACAGGTACGGGGACCCCCCCCCGGAACCGGGACCCCCACCCTGGTACCGGGACCCCCACCCAGAACCGGGACCCCCCCCCCCAAATCCATCCCTCCCTGTCCCCACAGTCCCGGTGTCACCCCCACCCCGTGTCACATCTACAGGTGCAGGGACCCCCCAGACCCGGGACCAGGACCCCCACTCCCCCAGAACCATCCCCCCCTGGGACCAGGACCCCACCCCAGAACCAGGACCCCTCTCAGGGCCAGGACCCCCAGTTCCATCCCCCATCGTCCCCATCTCCTGTGCCCAACAGGGACCCCAATATCAGGTGTCACCCTGGTCACCCCCCACCATGTCCCAAGACCCCTCAGGACCCCCCCCCCCGGCACCGGGACCCCCCTCCCCAAATCCATCCCCCATCCCCATCTCCTGTCCCCAACCCCATCCCCTGTCCCCCAATATCCGTGTCACCCCCTCTGTGTCATCTCTGGTGTCACTTTGGATACCCAGGCACTGGGACCCCCCCCAGAACCAGGACCCCCCAGGACCGGGACCCCCCCCCCTGGCACCAGGACCCCCCCCAGCACCAGGACCCCCCCCTGGTGCCGGGACCCCCAATTCCATCCCCCCATCCCCACCTCCTGTCCCCAGCCAGGACCCCCAGTATCGGTGTCACCCCCCCCCGTGTCACTCTGGTGTCACTTTGGACCCCCCAGCACCGGGACCCCCCCAAATTCCTGTCCCCACCTCCTGTCCCCTCAGGGTCCCCCAATCCCCTTGGTCCCCTGGGGACCCCACCAATGTCCCCTCATGTCCCCCTGAACCCCCCAATGTCCCCCTTGTCCCTTTGTGTGTCCCCCCCAATGTCCCTCTTGTCCCCTTGGTGTCCCCAATGTCCCCTCTTGTCCCCCATTTGTGTCCCCCCAATGTCCTCCCCCCAAGGTCCCCTCATGTCCCCCCCACCCCCCCACTGTCCCCCCCTTGTCCCTCAGTGTCCCTTGTGTCCCCCAATGTCCCCTCTTGTCCCCCATGTGTCCCCCAGCATCCCCCCAATGTCCCCCCTGTCCCCTTGGTGTCCCCCAATGTCCCCTCATGTCCCCCCCCCCGAACCCCCCAATGTCCCCCCCTTGTCCCCAGTGTCCCCCCCCAATGTCCCCCCTGCCCCCCGGTGTCCCCTTGTGTCACCCCCGGGACTCCCCAAAGTCCTCTCCTGTCACCCCCAGTGTCCCTCAATGTCCCTCTTGTCCCCCAATGTCCCCTGGTGTCCCCTCATGTCCCCCCCCAATGTCCCCTCAATGTCCCCTCCTGTCCCCCCCAATGTCCCCCAATGTCCCCCCCAATGTCCCCCTCATGTCCTCCACAAGGTCCCCTTGTGTCCCCCAATGTCCCCCCCAGTGTCCTCTCATGTCCCCCAACGTCCCCTCATGTCCCCCACAAGGTCCCCTTGTGTCCCTCCTGGTGTCCCCTCCTGTCCCCTCGTGTCCCCCCAATGTCCCCCGTGTCCCCCCAATGTCCCCCAATGTCCCTCCTGTCCCCCCCAATTTTCCCCCAATGTCCCCCCAATGTCCCCTCATGTCCCCCCCAATGTCCCCTCATGTCCCCCCCAATGTCCCCTCATGTCCCCCACAAGGTCCCCTTGTGTCCCTCCTGGTGTCCCCTCCTGTCCCCTCGTGTCCCCTTCAATGTCCCCCAATGTCCCCCAATGTCCCCAGTGTCCTCCACTGTCCCCTTGTGTCCCCAATTTCCCATTGTGTCCCCAATGTCCCCCCAGTGTCCCCCAATGTCCCCCAGTGTCCCCAGTGTCCCCCTTGTCACCCCTAATGTCCCCCAGTGTCCCCCAATGTCCCCTCGTGTCACCCCCTAATGTCCCCCAGTGTCCCCTCAGTGTCCCCTTCAATGTCCCCTCCATGTCCCCTCCTGTGTCCCCCAATGTCCCCCAGTGTCCCTCTTGTCCCCACTAATGTCCCCCCAGTGTCTCCCAATGTCCCCCTCGTGTCCCCTTGTGTCCCCCCCAATGTCAGTCCCCTCTGTCCCCTTCAATGTCCCTCAGTGTCCCTCCCCCAATGTCCCTCTTGTCACCCCAATGTCCCCTCAATGTCCCCCTCAATGTCCCCCCCAATGTCCCCCCAATGTCCCCTCTTGTCACCCCAATGTCCCCTCAATGTCCCCCTCAATGTCCCCCCCCAATGTCCCCCCAATGTCCCCTCTTGTCCCCCCCAATGTCCCCCCAATGTCCCCCCCAATGTCCCCCCGTGTCCCTTTGTGTCCCTCCCTGTCCCTCTGTCCTTCTTTGTGCCCCCCGGGGGTGGCACAGGGGACACAGGACACGGGGGGCAGAGGGGAGGGGAGGGGACACTTGTGGGGGGACAGGGAGGTGACACGGGGCGGGGGGGACACCCTTGGGGACACCCGTGGGGACCTTTGGGGACACCCATGGAGACTTGGGGACACCCTTGGGGACACCCGTGGGGACCTTTGGGGACACCTGTGGGGACTTGGGGGACATCCATGGGGACCTTTGGGGACATCCATGGAGACTTGGGGACACTTTGGGGACCTCTGAGGACATCCATGGGACCTTTGGGGACACTTTGGGGACACTTCGG
Organism: Emberiza elegans; assembly: GCA_024865655.1. Taxonomy (NCBI): domain Eukaryota; kingdom Metazoa; phylum Chordata; class Aves; order Passeriformes; family Fringillidae; genus Emberiza; species Emberiza elegans. Next base: position 887,710 of record JALJVW010000131.1, on the reverse strand, counting down.
GGACATCCATGGGGACTTGAGGACACCTGTGGGGACATTTTGGGGACACATCTGGGGACACTGTTTGGGGACAGGGAGGTGTCACCCGTGTGTGGCTGCAGGGGACACTGTGGCCTCACTGCCATCGATGTCCCCTCCTTTGTCCCTGTGGGTGTCCCCGTGTCTGCCTCGTGTCCCCCAGTGTCCCCAAATGTCCCCAATGCTCCCATTGTCCCCAAATGTCCCCAAATGTCCCCAATGTCCCCAAACCCCCAAATATCCCCCAAAGTCCCCAATGTCCCCAACATCTCCAAATGTCCCCAGTGTCCCCATCCCTTCCATGTCCCAACGTCCCCAAACCCCTCGATGTCCCCGATGTCCCCAACGCTGTCCCCAATCCCCCCAATGTCCCCAATGTCCCTCCCCCCCTGTCCCCAAACCCCCAATGTCCCCCAATCCCCCCTGGAAACCCCCATCCCCACTGTCCCCAATGTCCCCCGGATTCTGAACCCCTCAACATCCCCAAATGTCCCCAATGTCCCCAATCCCCTAATGTCCCTGATGATGTCCCCATTGTCCCCATGATGTCCCCAATGTCCCCAATGTCCCCTGACACCCCCAATATCCCAATATCCCCAACCCTCAATGTCCTCAAATGTCCTCAACAAACTGAATGTCCTCAATCCCCTAATGTCAATGTCCTCAACATTCAAATGTCCCCATATCCCCAATCCCCCTAATCCCCCATTGTCTCCTTGATGTCCACAATGTCCCCAATGTCCCAATGTCCCTCGATGTCCCCAATGTCCCCAATGTCCCCCAATGCTCCCATGTCCCCAATGTTCCCAAATGTCCCCCACCCCCTCAATGTCCCCAATGTCCCCCAATGTCCCAAATCCCCCCATCCCCAAATGTCCAATGATGTCCCCAATGTCCCCAATGATGTCCCCAGTGATTACATCATCAAGGAGAAGACGGTGCTGCTGCAGAAGAAGGACAGCGAAGGGTTCGGCTTCGTGCTGAGGGGGGCCAAAGGTGAGAGGGGACACCTGGGGACACCTGGGGACACACCTGGGGACACATGGGGACATTGGGGACACACCTGGGGACACTGGGGACACACCTGGGGACACACCTGGGGACACCTGGGGACAGACACAGACACACCTGGGGACACACCTGGGGACAGACACAGACACACCTGGGGACATTGGGGACAGTGGGGACATTGGGGACAGCGAAGGGTTCGGCTTCGTGCTGCGGGGGGCCAAAGGTGAGAGGGGACACCTGGGGACATTGGGGACATTGGGGACACACCTGGGGACACCTGGGGACACACCTGGGGACAGTGGGGACACACCTGGGGACACACCTGGGGACACCTGGGGACATTGGGGACACACCTGGGGACATTGGGGACACACCTGGGGACATTGGGGACACACCTGGGGACACACCTGGGGACACCTGGGGACATTGGGGACACACCTGGGGACACACCTGGGGACACACCTGGGGACACCTGGGGACACCTGGGGACATTGGGGACACACCTGGGGACATTGGGGACACACCTGGGGACACACCTGGGGACACCTGGGGACACCTGGGGACATTGGGGACACACCTGGGGACACCTGGGGACAACTGGGGACATTGCTCCCGGGGCCAAAGGTGAGAGGGGACACCTGGGGACACCTGGGGACATTGGGGACATTGGGGACACACCTGGGGATATTGGGGACACACCTGGGGACACTGGGGACACACCTGGGGACACCTGGGGACATTGGGGACACACCTGGGGACACACCTGGGGACATTGGGGACACACCTGGGGACACACCTGGGGACATTGGGGACATTGGGGACACACCTGGGGACACCTGGGGACACCTGGGGACACACCTGGGGACATTGGGGGAGGGGCTGGAGGGTCCCTGGGTGGCCCCAGAGGTTCCTTGGGAGATCTGGGGGGAAATTTTGGGAATTTTGGGGACACCTTGGGGAATTTGGGGACATTTTGGGGACACCTGGGGACATTGGGGACATTTTGGGGACATTTTTGATGGGGATTTTGGGACACCTGGGGAATTTTGGGACACCTGGGGACATTTTTGGGGAATTTGGGGACACCTGGGGACATTTTGGGAAAATTTGGGGACATTTGGGGGAGGGTTTTGGGAATTTTGAATTTTGGGGAATTTGGGACACACCTGGGGATTTTGGGGAGGATTTTGGGGAAATTTTGGGGAGGACCTGGGGACATTTTTGGGATTTTAGGGAAGATTTGGGGACACACCTTGAATTTTGGACACCTGGGGACATTGGGGAAATTTTGGGAATTTTGGGGAGGATTTTGGGGAATTTGGGGAGGATTTGGGGGAAAATTTGGGAATTTTGGGGGAAATTTTGGGGAGGATTTGGGGGGAATTTTTTGGGAATTTTGTGAATTTTTGGGGAATTTGGGGAAATTTTGGGGGAATTTTGGGGAGGATTTGGTGGAAAATTTGGGAATTTTGGGGAGGATTTGGGGGGATTTTGTGAATTTTTGGGGAATTTGAGGAAATTTTGGGAATTTTTGGGGAGGATTTTGGGGAATTTGAAGAATTTTGGGGAGGATTTGGGGAGTTTGGGGAATTTTGGGGGGAATTTTGGGGGATTTGGAGAATTTTTGGGGAATTTTTGGGATTTTGGATGAGATTTTTGTGGGGATTTGTGGATTTTTTTTAGGAATTTTGGGATTTTTTGGGGGGATTTTTCTTATTTTAAATGGATTTTTAATGGGATTTTCTGGGGATTTTGGGGATTTTTATGGGACTTTTTAAATGGCATTTTTAAATGAGAGTTTTGAGGAGGATTTGGGGATTTTTTGGGAATTTTTGGATTTTTTGGGGGGAATTTTGGGATTTTTTGGGGGGAATTTTGGGGGGATTTTTTATGGGATTGATAAAGGGATTTTTTAAATGGGATTTTTCTCCCAATTTGTGGATGTTTAATGGGATTTTTAATGGGATTTTTAATGAGATTTTTAATGGGATTTTTAATGGGATTTTTAATGGGATTTTGGGACTTTTGGGAACTTTAAGATTTTTTGAAGGGGTATGGGAATTTCTATGGGGATTTGAGGATTTTTGAGGAAATTTTGAGGGATTTTGGGGCATTTTTAAATAAATTTTTTTTGTGATTTTGGGGGGATCTTTCTGGGGATTTTGTGTGAGGGATTTTGGGGGAATTTTGGGATTCTTCTGGCGATTTGGGATTTTGTGGTATTTTTAACGGGATATTTTGGGATTTTTAACGGGATTTTTTGGGATTTTTATGATATTTTAATGGGGTTTATTTTGTATTTTAATGAGGTTTTTTGAGGATTTTTGGGGGGATTTTTCTGGAAGTTGGGATTTTTGGGAATGTTGAAATTTTTGGGCGGAATTTGGGCATTTTTGGGGTCTGACCCCCCCACAGCGCAGACCCCATCGAGGAGTTCACCCCCAGCCCCAATTTTGGGTGGCTTTGGGGCCATTTGGAGCAGAAAATTTGGGATTTTTAATGGAATTTTTGGGGATTTGGGATTTTTTAGCAATTTGGGAATTTTAAAAGGGATTTTCAGATGGGATTTTTCTGGGGATTTTGAGATTTTTTAGGATTTTTTTGGATTTTTGACGGGATTTTTAAATGGGATTTTTCTGGTCATTTTTGGGGGGAATTTTTTGGGGATTTTTTAAATTCGGGGATTTTGGGATTTTTCTGGAGATTTGGGATTTTTTAAATTCGGGGATTTTGGGATTTTTCTGGTGATTTGGGGATTTTTTAAATTCGGGGATTTTGGGATTTTTCTGGTGATTTGGGGATTTTTTAAATTCGGGGATTTTGGGATTTTTTAAATTTGGGGATTTTAAATTCAGGGATTTTAAAAATTTTATGGGATTTTTAGGATTTTCGATGGGATTTGAAATGGGATTTTCCTGGGGATTTCCTATGGGATTTTTTGGGGATTTTTAATGGGATTTTTTGAAATTTTGGGGGGATTTTTCTGGGGATTTTTAAATTTTAATGGGATTTTTTTAAATGTCTGGGGATTTTGGGGGAATTTGGGCATTTTTAATCTGACCCCCACAGCTTTTACCCCATCGGATTTTTAATGGGATTTTTTTGGGTGGCTTTGGGGATTTTAAATGGGATTTTTGGGGATTTTTAATTTTGGGGTTTTCTGGGGTTTTTTGGATTTTGGTGATTTTTGGGGATTTTGGGTTTTTAATTGGGCATTTTTGGGGTTTTAATCCCCCTTTGGGGGAGACCCCATCGGATTTTTGCCCCAATTTTGGGTGGCTTTGGGGCCATTTTAAATGGGATTTTGGGGGATTTTTGGGGGGATTTTGGGGATTTTTCTGGGAATTTTTGGATTTTCGATATTTTGGGAATTTTTGGGTGGAATTTGGGCATTTTTGGGGTCTGACCCCCCTCCCCCCACAGCGCAGACCCCCATCGAGGAGTTCACCCCCACCCCGGCCTTCCCGGATTTTACCTTAAGTCCGTGGATGAAGGGGGTTTTCTGGAGGGCGGGGCTTTTCTATGGGGGTTTTAATGGGATTTTGGTGATTTTTATTGAATTTAGGCCACGCCCACAGCTGGGCACACCCGGGCACACCTGGGCACACCTGGGAACACACCCGGGATTTTTGGGAATAGACCTGGGAATTTTTGGCACACCTGGGGTTTTTGAACATTTTTTGTGACACACCTGGGAACACCTTTTTTGGGATTTTGGGGACACCTGGGCATTGGGGCACCAGGGCACACCTTTGGGGATGAACCCGGGCACATTTGGGGATTTTAATGGGCACACCTGGGCACAATTGGGGACAGCTTTGGGGCACCTGGGCACACCTGGGAACACCTGGGAACACACCCAGGCACCTTTGGTGATTTTTGGGGGACACCTGCAGGTTTTAACAGCTTTTTTGGGGCACACCCGGGCACACCTGGGCACACCTGGGAACACACCTGGGAACACCTGGGAACACCTGGGGCCACTTCTGAACACACCTGGGCACACCTGGGGCACCAGGGCACACCTGGGAATAGACCCGGGCACACCTGGGGATAGACATGGGCACACCTGGGCACAACTGGGGACAGCTGGGGCACACCTGGGCACACCTGGGAAAACACCCGGGCACACCTGGGAATAGACCTGGGCACACCTAGGGACACCTGGGCACAATTGGGGACAGCTGGGGCACACCTGGGCACACCTGGGAACACCTGGGAATAGACCTGGGCACACCTGGGGGCACCTGGGCACACCTGAACATGCCTGGGCACACCTGGGCACACCTGGGGGCACCTGGGAACACCTGGGAACACACCCAGGCACACCTGGGGATAGACCTGAGCACACCTGGGCACACCTGGGGGTACCTGGGCACACCTGAAAATGCCTGGGCACACCTGAGGATACACCTGGGCACACCTGGGCGCACCTGGGCACACCTGTGACACACCTGGGGAGAGCTGGGGCACACCTGGGCACACCTGAACATGCCTGGACACACCTGAGGATACACCTGGGCACACCTGGGGCACACCTGGGGCACACCTGGTAATAGACCTGGGACACACCTGGGCACACCTGGGGATAGACCTGGGCACACCTGGGCACACCTGGGAACACACCCGGGCACACCTGGGAATAGACATGGGCACACCTAGAGACACCTGGGCACAATTGGGGACAGCTGGGGCACATCTGGGCACACCTGGGAACACACCTGGGAACACCTGGGAATAGACCTTTGGACACCCGGGCACCTTGGGGAATAGACCTGGGCACGCCTGCGCACAATTGGAGACAGCTGGGGCACACCTGGGCACACCTGGACACACCTAGGCACACCTGAACATGCCTGGGCACACATGAGGATACACCTGGGCACACCTGTGACACAGCTGGGGACAACTGGGCACACCTGGGCTCACCTGGGGGCACCTGGCATAGTCGTTAACACACCTGGGCACACCTGGGAATAGACATGGGCACACCTGGGGGCACCTGGGCACAATTGGGGACAGCTGGGGCACACCTGGGCACACCTGGGGGCACCTGGGGACAGCTGGGCACACCTGAACATGCCTGGGCACACCTGTGACACACCTGGGGACAACTGGGGCACACCTGGACACACCTGGGCACACCTGGGAATAGACATTGGCACACCTGGGGGCACCTGGGCACAACTGGGGACAGCTGGGGCACACCTGGGCACACCTGGGCACACCTGAACATGCCTGGGCACACCTGAGGATACACCTGGGTGCACCTGGGCACACTGTGACACACCTGGGGACAACTGGGGCACCAGGACACACCTGGGAATAGACCCGGGCACACCTGGGGATAGACATGGGCACACCTGGGCACAACTGGGGACAGCTGGGGCACACCTGGGCACACCTGGGAAAACACCCGGGCACACCTGGGAATAGACCTGGGCACACCTAGGGACACCTGGGCACAATTGGGGACAGCTGGGGCACACCTGGACACACCTGGGCTCACCTGAGGGCACCTGGGGACAGCTGGGCACACCTGAACATGCCTGGGAACACCTGGGAATAGACCTGGGCACACCCGGGCACACCTGGGAATAGACCTGGGCACACCTGGGGGCACCTGGGCACACCTGTGACACACCTGGGGACAACGGGGGCACACCTCTGAACACACCTGGGCACACCCGGGCTCACCTGGGCATGGTCGTTAACACACCTGGGCACTCCTGGGGACAGCTGGGGAGACCCCTGAACACACCTGGGCACACCTGGGAATAGACCTGGGCACACCTGGGCACACCTGAGGGCCCCTGGGCACGCTCCTGAACACACCTGGGCACACCTGGGACAGCTGGACACACCTGGGCACACCTGCAGGAGGGTCTGGAGGGTCCCTGAGTGGAACTGGACACACCTGGGCACACCTAGGGGCACACCTGGGCATGGCCGGGCACGCCTGGGACACACCTGGGCACACCTGGAGGCACCTGGGAACACCTGGGGATACACTTGGGGACACCTGGGAACATTTCTGAACGTACCTGGGCACACCTGGGCGCACCTGGGCGAACATGGGAACACACCTGGGCACACCTGAACACACTGGGCACACCTGGGAACATTTCTGAACATACCTGGGCACACCTGGGCACACACCTGGGCACACCTGAACACACTGGGCGCACGTGGGAACATTTCTGAACATACCTGGGCACACCTGGGAACACCTGGGCACACCTGGAGCACACCTGAACACACTGGGCACACCTGGGGAAGGGTTCGGGTGGAACTGGACACACCTGGGCACACACCTGGGCACAGCTGGGAACACCTGGGCACACCTGGACACACCTGGGTGCACCTGGGCATTGTCCTGAACACACCTGGGAACATCTGGGAACAGCCCTGAACACACCTGGGCACACCTGGGCATCATCCTAAACACAGCTGGGCACTGCACACCTGGGCACTGCACACCTGCACGCACCTGGGCACACCCACGGGACCCAACTTGGGGCACAGGTGTGTAACTGCATGCTCAGGTGTGCACAGGTACGTTCAGATATGTGTAATCACATGTACAGGTGTGCACAGGTGTGTGCAATCACCTGTACAGGTGTGCACAGGTGTGTGTAATCACCTGTACAGGTGTGCACAGGTGTGTAACTTCATGGTCATGTGTGTGCAATCACCTGTACAGGTGTGTGCTCAGGTGTGCATTGAATGGGGTCAGGTGTGCGTAATCACCTGTACAGGTGTGCACAGGTGCGTTCAGATATGTGTAATCAACTGTACAGGTGTGCACAGGTGTGTAACTGCATGCTCAGGTGTGCACAGGTGTGTTCAGATATGTGTAATCACCTGTACAGGTGTGCACAGGTGTGTAACTGCATGGTCAGGTGTGTAACCCCATGTTCAGGTGTGCACAGGTGTGTGCAATCACCTGTACAGGTGTGTGATACTGCTCAGGTGTGCACAGGTGTGTGCAATCACCTGCACAGGTGTGTGATACTGCACAGGTGTGCACAGGTGTGTGCAATCACTGCACAGGTGTGTGATACTGCTCAGGTGTGCACAGGTGTGTGCGTGCAGTGACATACCTGTGCAGGTGTGCCTGGGTGTGTCCCCTGTGCCCCGCCCACGTCCCTTGTGTGACACCTGACGTCTGTGTGACGTCACCTGTGCCACACCTATGTGATGTCACACCTGTGTGATGTCACACCTGTCCCACACCTGTCCCACCTGTGCCACACCTGTGTCACACCTGGGTTATGTCACGCACCTGTATGATGTCACACACCTGTATGATGTCACACACCTGTCACACACCTGTCACACCTGTGTCACACCTGTGTGATGTCACACCTGTGTGATGTCACACCTGTCCCACACCTGTCACACCTGTGTCACACCTGTGTGATGTCACACCTGTCCCACACCTGTCACACCTGTGCCACATCTGTGTCACACCTGGGTTATGTCACACACCTGTATGATGTCACACACCTGTATGATGTCACACACCTGTCACACACCTGTTTGATGTCACACACACCTGTGTCACACCAGGGTGATGTCACACACCTGGCTGATGTCACACACACCTGTCACACACCTGTTTGATGTTTACCTGTGCCAGGTGAGCGGGCAGAATGGTGAAGGTGGGGCACCGGCAGGTGGTGAACATGGGGCTGTGCTGTGTCACACCTGGCTGATGTCACACACACCTGTCACACCTGGGTGATGTCACACACCCGTTTGATGTTTACCTGTGCAGGTGAACGGTCAGAACGTGGTGAAGGTGGGGCACCGCCAGGTGGTGACCATGGGGCTGTGTCACACCTGTGCTGTGTCACACACACCTGTATGATGTCTCACCTGTGTGATATCTCACCTGTCCCACAGGTGAACGGTCAGAACGTGGTCAAGGTGGGGCACCGCCAGGTGGTGAACATGGGGCTGTGTGTGTCACACACCTGTATGATGTCTCACCTGTGTGATATCTCACCTGTTTGGTGTTTACCTGTGCAGGTGAACGGCCAGAACGTGGTCAAGGTGGGGCACCGCCAGGTGGTGAACATGATCCGCCAGGGCGGGAACAGCCTCGTGCTCAAGGTGGTGATGGTGACGCGGCACCCGGAGCCCCCCGAGGGACCCCGGCGCAGAGGTGAGGGGGGCTCACCTGGGGGGGGGGCAGGTAACACCTGGGGGGGCTCAGGTAACACCTGGGGGCTCAGGTAACACCTGGGGGCTCAGGTAACACCTGGGGGCTCAGGTAACACCTGGGGGCTCACCTGGGGGTGGGGCTCAGGTAACACCTGGGGGCTCAGGTAACACCTGGGGGGCTCAGGTAACACCTGGGGGCTCAGGTAACACCTGGGGGCTCAGGTAACACCTGGGGGCTCAGGTAACACCTGGGGGGCTCAGGTAACACCTGGGGGCTCACCTGGGGGCTCAGGTAACACCTGGGGGGGGGGACTCAGGTAACACCTGGGGGCTCAGGTCACCTGGGGCTCAGGTAACACCTGGGGGCTCCAGGTAACACCTGGGGGGCTCAGGTAACACCTGGGGGGGGGCTCAGGTAACACCTGGGGGCTCAGGTACACCTGGGGGGGCTCAGGTAACACCTGGGGGGGCTCAGGTAACACCTGGGGGGCTCAGGTAACACCTGGGGGGCTCAGGTAACACCTGGGGGGGCTCAGGTAACACCTGGGGGGCTCAGGTAACACCTGGGGCTCAGGCACACCTGGGGGGCTCAGGTAACACCTGGGGGGGCTCAGGTAACACCTGGGGGGCTCAGGTAACACCTGGGGGGACTCAGGTAACACCTGGGGGGCTCAGGTACACCTGGGGAGGGGTCTCAGGTAACTCCTGGGCTCACCTGGGGGGGCTCAGGTACATGGGAGCAGGTCCCGGACACCTGGGGAGGGGTCTCAGGTAAATAGGGAGGGGTCGTGAACACCTGGGGAGGGTCTCAGGTAAATGGGGAGGGGTCTCAGGTGAGAGGGAGGGGTCTCAGGTAAATGGGGAGGGGTCTCAGGTGAGAGGGAGGGGTCTCAGGTAAATGGGGAGGGGTCTTGGTTACCTGACCTAGGTCCCAGGTATGTGGGGAGGGGTCTCAGGTGAGTGGGAGGGGTCTGAGGTACATGAGGAGGGGTCTCAGGTAAATGGGGAGGGGTCTCAGGTGAGTGGGAGGGGTCTCAGACACCTGAAATGGGTCCCAGGCAATTTGGGGAGGGGCCTCTGTTAATTTGGGGGCGGGGTCTTGGTAATTGGGGGTGGGGTCTCTGGATTGGGGGCGGGGTCGCCATTAATTTGACCTGGGGCGGGGTCTCTGGTGAGTCTCCAATCATTTAAATTTGGGGTGGAGTTTCAGTCAGTGGGGGCGGGGTCTCAGTGAAGTGGGGCGGGATTTCCATTAATTTGAATTGGGGGCGGGGCCTCGGGTAATTTGTATTTTGGGGCGGAGTCTCCATTAATTTAAATTTCGGCCGGGGTCTCAGTTAATTTCAAAGGGGGCGGGGCCAAAATTATTTGGGGTGGAGTCTCCAATAATTTGAATTTGGGGCGGGGTCTCAGTTAATTTGGAGGTGGGGTCTGGGTGAATTCAAATTGGGGGCGGGGTCTCAGTGATTGGGGGGGGAATCTCCACTAATTTGACTGTGGGGCGGAGTCTCAGCAGAAGGGGGCGGGGTCTCAGTTAATCAGAATTGGGGGCGTGGTCTCTGTTGATTTGAATTGGGGGAGGAGTCTCAGTGGATTTGAATTTGGGGCGGAGTCTCTGAAACGGGGCGGGGTCTCAGTTAATTTGAATGCGGGGTGGGGTCTTGGTAATTAGGGGTGTGGTCTCTGGATTGGGGGCGGGGTCACCGTTAATTTGACCTGGGGCGGGGTCTCTGTTAATTTAAATGTGGGGCGGAGTCTCCAATCATTTAAATTTGGGGTGGAGTTTCAGTAATTGGGGCGGGGTCTTGGTTAATACGAATTGGGGCGGAGTCTCAGTGAATTGGGGCGGGGTCTCCATTTGAATTCGGGGTGGGGTCTTCCTTAGTTGGGGGCGTGGTCTCAGGAATTGGGATGGGGTCTCCATTAATCTGAATTGGGCGTGGTCTCAATAATTTGGGGCGGAGTCTAATTTGGGGGCGGAGTCTCCAATAATTTGAATTGGGGGTGGGGTTCCAGTATTTGTGGGCAGGGCCTCAGTTAATTTGAATTTGGGGGCGGGGTCCCAAATTAATCTCCAATCATTTGAATTGGGGGCAGGGTCCCGGTTGATTGAGGGCGGGGTCTCAGTTAATTGGGGGCGGGGTCTCAGTTAATTTGAATCAGGGGCGGAGTCTTCAAGAATTTGAATGGGGCGGAGTCTCACTGAATTGGGGGCGGGGTCGCCATTAATTTGAATTTGGGGTGGGGTTCCAGTAGTTGGGGGCGGGGTCTCAATTTTAATTGGAGGGGAGTCTCAGTTAATTTGAATTCAAGGCGTGGTCTGGGTGAATTAAAATTGGAGGCGGAGTCTCAATCTGAGTTGGGGGCGGGGTCTCGGTGAAATGGGGCGGGGTCTCAGTTAATTTAATTTTGGGGTGGGGTTTCGGTAATTGGGGTTTCAGTAATTCATTTAAATTTGGGGCGGGGTCTCAATTTGAATTTGGGGAGCGGTTTCTGTTAATTTGAATTTTGGGCGGGGCCTCAGTTAATTTGAATTGGGGTGGGGTCTAGGTTAATTCAAATTGTGGGCGTGGTCCCTGTTAATTTGAATTGGGGGCGGAGTCCCACTGAATTGGGGGCGGGGTCTCCATTACTCTGAATCCGGGCTGGGGATTTAAATAATTGTGGGCGTGGTCTCAGGGATTGGGTTTTTGGTGGGGGGGGTGTTAATGTGGGCGGGGTTTCAATGAATGGTGGGGTCGTGGTCTGGGCTCGTGCGTGGGCGTGGCCTGTGCGTGACGCCCCGCCCCCAGCCGCGCCCCCCCAGCCGCGCCGCCTCCCGGCCCCGCCCATCTCGCTGCGCTCCAAATCCATGACGTCAGAGCTGGAGGAGATGGGTGAGGGGCGGGGCCAAATTGGGGAGGGGCAGGGGATTTTTGGGGATTTTGGGGATTTGGGGAAGATTTTGGGGGATTTTGGGATTTTGGGAAGATTTTTGGGGATTTTGGGGGATTTTGGGGAGGGTTTGGGATTTGGGGGGGGGGAATGGGGGATTTTGGGGAGGGTCCTTTTGGGGGTTTTTGGATTTGGGGATTTTGGGGGTTTCAGATTAGAGGGGATTTTGGGGGGTTTGGGGAGGGGTCCTGGGGGTTCTGGGGGCATTTTGGAGATTTTGGGGGATTTTGGGGGGTTTGGGAGATTTTGGGAGGATTTTGGGGGTTTTTGGGGATTTGGGGGCATTTGGGGGATTTTGGGGGGGTTTGGTGGGGTTTGGGGGATCCTGGGGGCAATTTGGGGAGATTTTGGGGATTTGGGGAGTTTTGGGGATTTTGGGGTGATTTGGGGGTTTGGGGATTTAAGGGATTTTGGAGGGATTTTGGTGGGGTTTGGGGGATCCTGGGGATATTTTGGGGGATTTTGGGGGTCCTGGATATTTTGGGGGCGTTTGGGAAGATTTGGGGATTTTGGAGGTTTTGGGGGATTTTTAGGGGGTCCTGGGGGATTTTGGGGATTTTTGGGGGATTTTGGGGTTTGAGGAAGATTTTGGGGGGGGATTGGGGAACATTTGGGGACTTCTGGGGGGATTTTGGGGGGAGATTTTGGGGGATTTTGGGGATTTGGGGTAGTGGGGAGATTTTGGGGGGATTTTGGGGGATCTGGGGTTTTGATTTGGGGGGATTTTGGGGAGGGGTTTGGGGTTTTGGGGGTCCTTTGGGGATATTGGGGATTTTGGGGGAGGGTTTGGGGGGATTGGGGGAATTTTTGGGGGATTTTTTGGGGATTTTGGGGGCTTGGGAGGGGGAGGATTTTGGGATTTTGGGAGGGTTGGCGGGATTTGGGGGTAGGGGCATTTTGAGGAGGGTTCCTGGGGGTTTGGGGGACATTGGGTGGGGGATTAAGCTTTTGGGGGCTGTGTGATTTTTTGGTAGATTTTGGGGGATTTAGGGGATTTTGGGGACGATTTTGGGAGGGAATTTCTCAAGGGGGGGAATTTTGGGGATTTTGGGGTTTTGGGGAACATTTTGGGAGTTTGGGGGGATTTTGGGTTTTGGGGGTGAGGGGATTTTTGGGGGATTTTGGGGGGATTTTGGGAGGTCCTTTGAATATTTTTTGGGGGGATTTTGGGGAAGATTTTGGGGTTGGGGATTTTTGGGAGGATTTTGGGGGGGTCCGGGGAGGGAAAATTGAGGGATTTGGGGGGGGGTTTGGTGGATTTTTGGAATTTTTGGGATTTTGGGGGGTCCTGGGAATATTTTTGGGGAGGTTTTTGGGGGGTCCTGGGTGGGGTGGGAGGGAGGGAAGAATTTTCCTGACCTTTGACCTCTGACCTTTGACCTTTGACCTCCGGCCCCGCAGTGGAGAAGGGTGAGTGGGGGGGGGGTCTCCGGACCCCCCCCAGGGATTTTGGGAACCCCAAAAAAATCCTTTGGGAACCCCAAAATTCCCCCAAAATTCCCCCAAAGCCCCCAAAATTCCTTCAAATTCCCAATTTCCCCCAAATTTTTCCAAAACCCCCCGAAATTTTCTCAAAATTTCTCCAAATTTCCCAAATTTCCCCAAATCCCCAAAATATCCTCGTTTTCTCCCAAATCCCCCAAATTTTTTCCCAAATTCCCCAAAATTTTCCCCACTTTTCTCAAAGTTTCTTTTTCCCCAAATCCCCCAAATTTCCCCAAAGCCTTTTTCCTGAAATTCCCAATTTTTCCACCTAAATCCCAAAATTTTCCCCAAAATTCCCCAAATTTCTTTTCCCCAATTTTTTCCAAAATCCCCCAAAATTCCGCAAATTTTTCCCCAAAATCGCCTAAAAAAATGATTTTCCCAAAATTCCCCAAATTTTCCTCAAATTTCTCCAAATTCCCCCAAATTTTCCAAATTTTCCCCAAATTTCCCCAAAAATTTCCCTAATTTTTTTCCCAAAATTTTTCCTTTCCCCAAAATTTTCCAAATTTTTTCTTTTTCCCAAAATCCCCCAAATTTTCCCATCATTTTTCCCCAAAAATCCCCTTAAAATTCCTGTAATTTTCCCCAAATTTCCCCAAATTTCTCCAAATTTTCCCCAAAAAAAATTTTCCCCAAAATTCCCTAAAATTTTCCCCAAATTTTCCCCAATTTTCCCAATTTTCCCCGAATTTTCCCCCCCAAAAATCCCAAATTTTTCCCCAAAATTTCCCAAATTTCCCCCAAATTCCCGGCCCCTGACTCCTCTCGTGTCTCCCCAGTCTCCCCCTGGAAGAAGCGCAGCGGTGAGTGCCCCTTGCACACTCATTGCACACTCATTGCACACTCATTGCACACTCATGGAACCTTCCCGAGCCTTGCACACCCCTTGCACACCCCTTGCACACCCATTGAACCATTTAAAGGGGTTTATTTCCACCTCTTGCACGCTCATTGCACACTCATGCAGGGATTTGCACACTCGTTGCACACCCCTTGAACACTCATGGAACCTTCCAGAGCCTTGCACACTCATTGCACACCCATGCAAGGATTTGCACACTCGTTGCACACCCCTTGCACACCCATCAAACCATTTAAAGGGGTTTTTTTCCACCTCTTGCACGCTCATTGCACACCCCTTGCACACTCATGGAACTTTCCAGAGCCTCGCACACTCATTGCACACCCATGCAAGGATTTGCACACTCGTTGCACACCCCTTGCACACCCATCAAACCATTTAAAGGGTTTTTTTTACACCTCTTGCACACTCATTGGACACCCCTTGCACACCCCTTGCCCATTCATGGAACCTTCCAGAGCCTTGCACACTCATTGCACACCCATGCAAGGATTTCCACACTCATTGCACACTCCTTGCACGCTCACGGAACCTTCCGGAGCCTTGCATGCTCATTGAACACTCATTGCACACCCCTTGCACACTCATGGAACCTTCCAGAGCCTTGCACACACATTGCACACCCCTTGCACACCCATTGAACCATTGAAAGGGTCTTTTACACTAATTGCACACTCATTGCACACCCCTTGCACACCCCTTGCCCATTCATGGAACCTTCCAGAGCCTTGCACACCCATGCAAGGATTTGCACACCCCTTGCACACCCATGAGAACACTTTAAAGGGTTTTTCATACAGCTCTTGCACACTCATTGCACTCTCATGGAACTTTCCAGAGCCTTGCACGCTCATTAGAACCCTTTAAATGCCTTGCACACTCATTACAAACCATTGAAAGGGTTTGAGCAACCCTTGCACACTCGTTGCACACTCACGGAACCTCCTGGAGCCTCGCACACTCCCCAAACCCCAGCGCAAGGATTTGCACGCTCATTGAAAACCATTTCAAGGGTTTGAACACCCCCTTGCACACTCATTGCACGCTCACGGAACGTTCCGGGCCCTTGCACACTCATTGCACACCCATTTAAAGGGTTGGTTTGCACATCCTTGCACACTCCACGGGATTTCCACGGCCTTGCACACTCATCCAAAACCTCCCACCCTTGCACGCACACCCATTGCACACCAGTGCAAGGCTTTGCACGCTCATCACGAGCCCTCTAAGGGGTTTGTGCACCACCAAATTGCACACTCAAAAAACTCCCCGAGACCCCTCCCAAAAAATCCCCAAAATCCCCAAATTTTACCCAAATCGGATCCTAAATCCCTTCCAAATCCCTCTGGGACCCCCCCAAAACCCCCCAGGACCCCCCAAAATCCCCCAAACCCCAAATTTTACCCAAATCGGATCCTAAACCTCCCCTGAAAACCCCCCCAGGACCCCCCAAAAACCCCAAATCCTCCCCCCCAAATTTGATCCTAAATCCCCCAAATCCCCCAAACCCCTGAAGAACCCCCAAAACCTCCCCAGGACCCCCCAAATCCCCCCAAATTCCTCCGGGACCCCCAAATCCCCCCAAATCCCCAAAATCCCCCCAATCCCTCTGGGACCCCAAATCCCCAAATCCCCCAAAACCTCCCCAAATCCCCCAAAATCCCCAAATCCCTCTGGGACCCCCCAGGACCCCCCTTCAAAATCCCTCTGGGACCCCCAAAATGCCCCCCAGGACCCCCAAATCCCTCCAGGACCCCCCAAAACCTCCCCTAAATCCCCCCAAGACCCCTCAAAACCCCCCCAGGACCCCCAAATTTAACCCCCAAATCCCTCTGGGACCCCCAAAACCTCCCCAAATCCCTCGACCCCTCCCAAAACCCCCCTAGGACCCCCCCGAATCCTCCCAAATCAGCCCAGGACCCCCCAGATGCCCCCAATCCCTCTGGGACCCCCCAGACCCCCAAAATCCTGGGACCCCCAGACCACCCCAAATCCCCCAAACCCCCCAGGACCCCCCCAAATCTGATCCCAAATCCTCCAGACCCCCCAAAATCCCCCAGGACTCCCCCGGACCCCCCAAATCCCCCAGGACCCCCCAAATCCCCAGGACCCCCCAGGACCCCCCCTAAATTTGACCCTGGGACCCCCCCCCAGACCCCCAAATCCCCAGGACCCCCCAAAACCCCCCTAAATCCCCTCAGGACCCCCAAATCCCCTCAGGACCCCCAAATCCCCCAAATCCCAAATCCCCAGACCCCCAAATCCCTCGTCCCCCCAGATTTCAGAGCCCCCTCGAATTCGGGACCCCAAAACCTCCCTAAATCCCTCCAGAACCCCCCAAATCCTCCCAGGACCCCCCCAGACCCCCCAAATCCCCTCGGGACCCCCCCAGACCCCCCCAAATCCCCTAGGATTTGGGGGTCCCCCAAATCCCCTCCCAGGAATTTTGGGGGTTCCTGGAGCACGGAGAAGAAGAGGACGGTCTATCAGATGGCGCTCAGTGAGTGGGGAGGGGGCCGGGGGGATTTGGGGGCATTTTGGGGGGTCCTGGGTGGGTTTAAAGGGGATTTGGGGGCAATTTGGGGGGTCCTGGGGGGATTTGAGGATTTCTGGGGGGTTAAAGGGGGGGGGTCCTGGGGGGTTTAAAGGGAATTTTGGGGGTCCTGGGGGGTCCTGGGGGGATTTAAGGGATTTGGGGGTTGGGGGTTTAAAGAGAATTTGGGGGTCCTGGGGAGGTTTGAGGGATTTTGGGGGTTTTGGGGGGTCCTGGGGTTTTTAAAGGAGATTTGGGGGATCCGGGGGGATTTTGGGGATTTGGGAGTCCTTTGGAGGTTTGAGGGATCTTGGATGGATTTTGGGGGCTCCTGGGGGTTTTTAAAAGATTTTTGGGGGGACCCCTCCCCCAAATTCCCCTCTAGACAAACTGGACGGGTTTTGGGGAATTTAAAGGGGATTTGGGGGTTTTTGGGTTTGATTTTTTGGGGGATTTTGGGGGTCCTGGGGGTTTGGGTGGATTTTGGGGGTTTGGGGGGGTTTCCCAAATTCCCTCCCTCCCCCACACAAACTGGACAAGGGGTTTTGGGGGATTTAAAGGGAGTTTTGGGGGATTTTGGGGTGGATTTTTGGGGATTTTGGGGGGGATTTTTTGGGGATTTTGGGGATTTGGGGGACCTCCCAAATTCCCCTAAACAAACTTGACGGTTTTGGGGGTTTTAAGGGGGGATTTTGGGGGTTTTGGGGGAATTTGGGGGTGATTTTTGGGGGGGATTTTGGGTGGATTTTGGGTGGATTTTGGGGGGATTTGGGCCAAGACCCCTCCCCAAATTCCCCCTCCCCCCAGACAAACTGGACGAGATTTTGGGGGAATTTAAGGGGAATTTGGAGGGGATTTTGGGGGGGATTTTTGGGGTGATTTGGGAGGGGATTTTGGGGGGATTTTTGGGGGATTTTGGGGGGGATTTAATCCCAAATTCCTTTCTCCCCAGACAAACTGGGTCCTTTTGGCGCCCAAGAGCATCAGCGGGGGGGGGGCCTGGGACCCCCCCTGGGGGATTTTGGGGGGTTTTCAGGTCCTGGGGGTTTGGGGGAAATTTGGGGAAAATTCGGGGAAATTTGGGGAAAATTTGGGGTTTAAAATTTGGGGTTTGGGTAAAATCCTTAAATGGGAGAAATTTGAGTGAAATTTGGGGGTCCAGGTGAAATTTAAAAATTTGAGTGGAATTTGGGGGTTTCAGGGGTTTTTGGAAATTTTGGGTGGAATTTGGGGGTCCTGAGGGCCTTTTGGTAAGATTTGGGTTAAGTTCAGGTAAAATTAGTGTGGAATTTGGGAGAAATTTGGGGGAAATTAGAATGAAATTTGGGGGTCCTGGGAATTTAAAAAATTTTGGGGGTTTAGGGGAAATTCGGGGAAATTGGGTGAAATTCATGTGAAATTTTGGTGAAAATTGGGCAAAAATCAGGGAAAATTCAGGTGAAAATTTGGTGAAATTTGGGGGAAAAAATGTGAAATTAATGTGACATTTTGGTGAAAATTCAGATAAAATTGGGCAAAATTCGGAGGAAATTATTGGGAAATTTGGGGGGAAATTGGGGGGAAAATTGGGTGGAAATTTGGGGAAAATTTGGGGAAATTTGGGGAAAATCCCTCCCAAATTCCCTCCCCCAAAAAACTGGACAAAATTTGGATGCTATTTGGAGAAAAATTTGTGAAAGTTGGGGAAAATTTGGGTAAAAGTTGGGTGAAATTCAGTGGAAATTTCAATGAAATTCAGGTGAAATTTTGGGAAAATTCGGATAAAATTTGATGAAATTTGGATTGAATTTGGGCAAAATTCGGGTGATATGTAAGGTAAATTCAGGTAAAATTCAGGTAAAATTTGAGGGAAGTTTGGGTGAAATTCAGGGGAAAAAATTGGGTGTAGTTCAGGAAAAATTCCATGAAATTGAGGTGAAATTTGGACAAAAATCAGGTGAAATTCAGTTGAAATTTGGGTAAAATTCGGGTAAAACTCTGGTAAAATCTGGGTGAAATTCAGGTAAAATTTTGCTGGAGTTTGGATTAAATTTGGTGAAAATTTGGTGAAATTTGGGTGAAATTTGAGTGAAATTGGGGTGAAATTTTGGGTGAAATTCAGGTGAAATTTGGGTGAAATTCAGGTGAAATTTGAGTGAAATTCAAACAATATTTGGGTGAAATACAAATGCTATTTGGGTGAAAATCAGGTGAAATTTGGGTGAAATTTGGGTGAAAATCAGGTGAAATTTGGGTGAAATTCAGGTGAAATTCTGGTGAAATTTGGGTGAAATTCAGGCGATATTTGGGTGAAATTCAGGTGAAATTCAGGCGAAATTCAAGTGAAATTCAAGCGATATTTGGGTGAAAATCAAGCAATTTTTGGTTGAAATTCAGGTGAAATTCAAGCGATATTTGGGTGAAATTCAGGCGATATTTGGGTGAAATTCAGGTGATATTTGGGTGAAATTCAGGTGAAATTTGGGTGAAATTCAGGCGATATTTGGGTGATATTGAAGCGATATTCAGGTGAAATTTGAGTGAAATTCATGTGAAATTTGGATGAAATTCAGGCGATATTTGGGTGAAATTCAGGTGAAATTCAAGCGATATTCAGCGATATCCGGGTGAAATTCAGGCGATATTTGGGTGAAATTCAGGCGATATTTGGGTGAAATTCAGGCGATATTTGGGTGAAATTCAGGTGAAATTCAGGCAATATTCGGGAGAAATTCAGGCGATATTCAGGTGAAATTGAAGCGATATTTGGGTGAAATTTGGATGAAATTCAAGCGATATTTGGGCGAAATTCAGGTGAAATTTGGGTGAAATTCACACAAAATTTGGGTGAAATTCAGGTGAAATTTGAGTGAAATTCAAGCGATATTTGGGTGAAATTCTGGCGATATTTGGGTGAAATTCAGGCGATATTTGGGTGAAATTCAGGCGATATTTGGGTGAAATTCAGGCGATATTCTGGTGAAATTGAAGCGATATTTGGGTGAAATTCGGATGAAATTCAAGCGATATTTGGGTGAATTTTGAGTGAAATTCTGGTGAAATTTGGGTGAAATTCAGGCGATATTTGGGTGAAATTTGGGTGAAATTCAGGCGATATTCAGGCGATATTCAGGCGATATTCGGGTGAAATTCAGGTGAAATTCAGTCGATATTCAGGTGAAATTCAGGCGATATTCGGGTGAAATTCAGGCGATATTTGGGTGAAATTCAGTCGATATTTGGGTGAAATTCCGGCGATATTTGGGTGAAATTCAGGCGATATTCGGGCGATACTCACACGATATTTGGGTGAAATTCCGGCGATATCCGGGTGAAATTTAGGTGATATTTGGGTGAAATTCAGGCGATATTCGGGTGAAATTCCGGCGATATTCCGGCGATATTCCGGCGATATCCGGGTGCAATCCGGGTGCGTTTTCCTCCTTCCCTGCCCAGGGCCCGTTCGAGTCGCACCGCGCGGGGCCGGGCGCCTTCGACCGCCCCTTCCTGCCGCCGGGCGCGCCCCACGGGCTGATGCTGCGCCAGAAATCCATCGGTGCGTCCCCAGCTTTGGGCTGGTTTGGGCAGTTTTGGGGTTTTTTTTGGTGATTTTGGGAATTTTGGGGATTTTTTGGTAGTTTTGGGTGGGGTTTTTTGTGGTTTTTTGATTTTTTTTTTGTTTTTCTTTGGGTTTTTTCTCCTTTTCCCCAACTCTCCCGCCCCCAACTCAATGTGTTAAATTGAAATGTTTAATTAATTTTTTGTGATTATTGATTATTGATTATCGATTATTGATTATTTGGGTTTTTTTTTTTTTTTTTTTTTTTTTATTTCTTTTTTGCGTTTTTTTTTAAATTTATATTTCTATGTTTTTTTCTTGGGGGTTTTCTGTTTGTTTTTCTGGGGATTTGTGGGGTTTGAACTGCTCGTTAATAATAATTTTTAATTATTACTTTCAAAAAATCAGATTCATTTTAAAGAATCAAATTGTTTTAATACCTTGCATGAATATTTAATAAACTGCTTTTAATAATAATGAATTAAAATAATTTGATTTTAAATTTTTTAATATGAATAAAATTTAAATTTTAAATAATTTTAAAAAATTAATTATTTATTTTTAATAATAAATCTTTAATATTTTATTTCAAATAATGAAATTTTAATAACGAATTTTTAATAATCATTATAAGTTAAATTTATTAATTAGTTTAAATAATTTTAAAAATTCATTTTATTAATTCGTTATTAATAATTAATTTTAATTTTATTAACTTTATTTATTTAATTTTAATAAATAATTTTATAATTATTCTAAATAATAGGTAATTTTATTAATTTGTTATTAATAATTATTGCTAGTTAATTAATCTTATTAATTCTTTCTTAATAATTATTAATAGTTAATTTTATTCATTCTTAATAATTATTAATAGTTGATTTTATTAGTTCTTAATAATTATTAATAGTTATTTAATTTTATGAATTTGTTATTAGTAATTAATTTAACCAGTTTATTAATTAATATTAATATTTACTTATTATTTTTATAATTATTTAAAAATAATAATTAATTGTATTAGTTATTAAGAATTATTACTTGTTAATTTTATTAATTAGTTATTGCTAATTATTAATAGTTAACAATTTTATTAATTTGTTCTTAATTATTACTAGTTACTCTTACTAATTCGTTATTAATTATTAATAACTTTATTAATTCGTTCTTAATAATTATTAATAGCTAATAATCTTAATTTGTTACTAATAATTAATTTTTGACCATTAATGATTAATAATACTAATTGTTAATTTGTGCCCCCCGCAGGTGCCCCCGAGGAGGAGATCAGTTTAAATAATAATTAATAACCATTAACTCTAGTAATTAATAGAGATTAATAACTCACTAATAAGTGTTGATTTCCGCCCGCAGGTGCCCCCGAGGAGGAGATGAGTTTACATAATAACTAATATTTAATAACTATTAACTCCAATCATTAATAGTGATTAATAACTCATTAATACCGGTTGATTTCCGCCCGCAGGTGCCCCCGAGGAGGATATGAGTTTACATAATAATTAATATTTAATAACTATTAACTCTAATAATTAATAGTGATTAATAATTATTAATAACTCACTAATAACTCGTAATTTCCCGCCCGCAGGTGCCCCCGAGGAGGAGATGAGTTTACATAATAACTAATATTTAATAACTATTAACTCTAAGAATTAATAGTGATTAATAGTGATTAATAACTCATTAATAGCGGTTAATTTCCGCCCGCAGGTGCCCCCGAGGAGGAGATGAGTTTAAACCATTCAATAATATTTATTAACCATTAACTGCAATCATTAGTAATCATTAATAACTCATTAATAGCGGTTAATTTCCGCCCGCAGGTGCCCCCGAGGAGGAGATGAGTTTAAACCATTCAATAATATTTATTAACCATTAACTCCGATCATTAATAATCATTAATAACTCATTAATAGCGGTTAATTTCCCGCCCGCAGGTGCCCCCGAGGAGGAGATGAGTTTACATAATAACTAATATTTACTAACTATTAACTCTAATAGTTAATAGTGATTAATAACTCATTAATAAGCGTTGATTCCCGCCCGCAGGTGCCCCCGAGGAGGCGATTAATTTAAACCATTCAATAATATTTATTAACTATTAACTCCGATCATTAATAATCACTAATAACTCATTAATAAGTGTTGATTCCCGCCCGCAGGTGCCCCCGAGGAGGAGATGAGTTTACATAATAATCAATATTTAATAACTATTAACTCTAGTAATTAATAGTGATTAATAGTGATTAATAACTCATTAATACCGGTTAATTTCCGCCCACAGGTGCCCCCGAGGAGGCGATTAATTTAAACAATTCAATAATATTTAATAACCATTAACTCTAGTAATTAATAATGATTAATAACTCATTAATAAGTGTCTATTTCCGCCCGCAGGTGCCCCCTAGGAGGAGATGAATTTACATAATAACTAATATTTAATAACTATTAACTCTAATAATTAATAGTGATTAATAATCATTAATAACTGATTAATAATGATTAATAACCATGTTGATTTCCCACCATAGGTGCCCCGAGGAGGAGATTAGTTTGAACCATTCAATAATATTTAATAACTATTAAGTCTAATAATTAATAATGATTAATAACTCATTAATAAGCGTTGATTTCCGCCCGCAGGTGCCCCCAAGGAGGAGATGAGTTTAAATAATAATATTTATTAACTATTAACTCTAATAATTAATAGTGATTAATAATGATTAATAACTCAATAATACCGGTTAATTTCCCGCCCACAGATGTCCCCGAGGAGGAGATTAGTTTAAACCACTCAATAATATTTAATAACCATTAACTCTAGTAATTAATAATGATTAATGACTCATTAATAACTGTTGATTTCCGCCCGCAGGTGCCCCCGAGGAGGAGATTAGTTTAAACCACTCAATAATATTTATTAACTATTAACTCCGATCATTAATAGTGATTAATAACCCATTAATAACGGTTAATTTCCCGCCCGCAGGTGCCCCCGAGGAGGAGATGAGTTTAAATAATAATCAATATTTATTAACCATTAACTCTGATCATTAATAATCATTAATAACCCATTAATAAGTGTCGATTTCCGCCCGCAGGTGCCCCCGAGGAGGAGATGAGTTTACATAATAACTAATATTTATTAACCATTAACTCCGATCATTAATAGTGATTAATAACCCATTAATAAGCGTTGATTTCCGCCCGCAGGTGCCCCCGAGGAGGAGAGGCCGTACCTGGCGCCGCCCCCGGGCCGTTTCAGCCGCAGCCTCTCGGTGCCGGGCTCGGACGAGATCCCCCCTCCCCCCACCACGTCCCCGCCCGAGCCGCCCTACACGGCCCCGCCCCCGCCCAGCCCCCGCCACGCCCCGGGGGGCGGGGCCGGCGCGGGCGGGGCTGGGGGAGGGGCGCCCTGGCGCCTGTACAACCTGGGGGGCGGGGCCGGGGGGCGGGGCAGCGGCGGGGGCGGGGCCGTGGCGGGGGTGGGGGGAGGGGGCCCCCCCAAGCCGCTGCGGCGCAAGGGGCCCCTGGTGAAGCAGACCAAGGTGGAGGGGGAGGGGCAGGGCGGGGCCGGGGGCGGGGCGGCCCTGGGCGGGGCCGGGGGCGGGGTGGGCGACAAGAGCTCTATCGCGATCCCCACGATCGTGGTGAAGGCGCCCTCGACCTCCAGCTCGGGCCGCTCCAGCCGCGGCAGCAGCGTGGAGGCCGAGGCGGGGCCGGGGGGCGGGGCCATGGGCGGGGGAGGGGCCTCGGCGACCCCCGACGGACCCTCGGGGGTGGGGGTGGGTGGGGGAGGGGGAGGGGTTCCTCAGGGCGGGGGCGGGGCGGCCCCGCCCTCCATGGCCCCGCCCCCCTCGCAGGGCTTGGATTTCACCTCGCAGTTCGGGGGGCGCTGGTGGGGGCGGGGCGCAGGGAGTGGGGGGCGGGGCGGCGCTCCGCGCTCTTCCTCAGCACCGAGGAGGATGAGGAGGCCGCGGGGGGAGGGGCTCCGGGGCTGGGCGGGGCGGGCTTGGGCCCGCCCCTCGCCCAGCCGCGCTTACGTCACTCCAAAAGCATCGACGAGGGGATGTTCGTGGCCGGGGGAGGGGGGGGCGGGGCCATGGGGGCGGAGCCTTTCCCCGCCCCCAGCCGCGGGTACCGAGGGGGAGGAGCCCGAGGGGCGGGCGGGGGGAGGGGCAGCGCCTTCAGCAGCGTGGCTGGGGGCGGGGCGGGAGGCGCGGCCCCGCCCCCGCTGCACCCGGGGGCGGCGCCAGTCCATCCCAGTATGGGCCCGGTGCACCCCAGTTTGTCCCCGGTCCATCCCAGTTTGTCTCCGGTCCATCCCAGTCTGTCCCCGGTCCATCCCAGTCTATCCCCGGTCCATCCCAGTATGAGCCCGGTCCATCCCAGTTTGAGCCAGGTCCATCCCAGTATGAGCCCCGTCCATCCCAGTTTGTCCCCGGTGCGCGCCCCTCCCCCGCCCGGCTCCTGCCGCGTGCTCCCCCCCGCCGCCCCCTCCCCATTTCCCCTGGGGGGGCTGCACGGGGGCCTCCCCCCGCCCATGCACGCCCCGCCCCCCGCCGTCGGCTCCGCCCCCTCCCCGCTCCACCACCACCACCACGCCCACCCCAGTTTGGGAGGGGGGGGGATGGGCGCCTCGCCCCTCTCCATGGGGGGAGGGGTCGGCGTGCGCTCCCTCCCCCTTTTGGGCGGGGTCTCCTCCTCCTCCTCCTCCCTGCACCTCTCGGGCCCCCCCCCCCTGCCCAAGGCGCCCCCTCCCCAAAAGGCGCCCGCCCCCCCCCCCGGCAGCCCCTCCCGCCGCCTCGAGCCCCTCTGGGGGGGGGGAGGGGGGGGCGGAGCCGCCGAGGGGCGCGTGCGCTTCTCGGACGGCGGGGGCGGGGTCTCGGCGGGCGGGGGCGGGTCCCCGCTGCTGTCCCTTCCCCCCCCCGCCCCCTCGGTGGACGCGGACGAGGAGCTGCTGCTGGCCGAGCCCCTCCCCCCGCCGCTGGAGTTCGCCAACAGCTTCGAGAGCGCCCCTCCCCCCGCGCCGCATCCCCTCGGGGCCCCGCCCCCCGTCCCGCCGCATCACCAGGACGGAGCCCCTCCCCCGGCGGCCGCCCCTGCCCCGCCCACCGTGGTGGGGGGCGGGGGTGGGGGAGGGGACTCGGCCACCTCCAGCCTGACCTCGTACGACAGCGAGGTGGCCACGCTGACCCAAGGCGGGGGAGGGGCAGGGGGAGGGGCGGACCCCCGCCGAGGGGGAGGGGCGGGCGGGGGCGGGGCGGGCGGGGGCGGGGCGATTTTGGGCGCCCCCACGGAAGGGGGCGGGGCGGCGGAGGCGGTGACGGACTCGGGCATCGAGGAGCCCGACAGCCGCAGCAGCAGCGACCACCCCCCCGAGCTGGGGGAGGGGCTGGACGGGCTGGGGCCGGGGGAGGGGCGGCGCGCCGGGGGGCGGGGCCGGGTGGTGCTGAGGGCGGGGCGGGGCGGGGCGCAGGAGTGGGGGGGAGGGGGCGGGGCGGGGGAGGAGCTGCCCCTCCCCCTGCCGGCCGCGCTGGCGCTGCCCCTCCCCCCCCAGCAGGGCGGTGCCAGAGGGGGGATGGGCGCGCCCGGCTGGAGCCGCGCGGGACTCGAGGGCGGATTCGCGGGGAGGCTCAGGTGAGGGGGCGGGGCCGCGCCGGGGGGGCGGGGCTTGTGGGACACCGGGGGGGCGGGGCCTGCGGGGCGACTGGGGCGTCCATCACACCTGGGGGCGGGGCTGGAGGGACATCTGGGGCGTTCATCACAAATGGGGGGCGGGCCTGCAGGGGCAACTGGGGCGTCCATCACACCTGGAGGGGCGGGGCTTGTGGGACAACTGGGGCGTCCATCACACCTGGGGGGCGGGGCCTGCGGGGCAACTGGGGGCGTCCATCACACCTGGGGGGCGGGGCTTCTGGGTGAGCTGGGGCGTTCATCACACCTGGGGGCAGGGCCTTCAGGGCAAGCTGGGGGTCCATCACACCTGGGGGCAACTGGGACGTCCATCACACCTGGGGGCGGGGTCTGCTGGGCAACTGGGGCGTCCATCACACCTGGAGGGGCGGGGCCTGCGGGGCACCTGGGGGGCGGGGCCGGGCGGGGGCGGGGCTTTACGGGACAACTAGGGTGTCCATCACACCTGGGGGGCGGGGCTTGTAGGGCACCTGCAACATCTGTCACACCTGGGGGGGCGGGAATTCCTTCCATCGCACCTGGGGGCGGGGCTTCCATACTTTAATCACACCTGGGGGGCGGGGCATCGCACCGGGGGCGGGGCTTGCAGCACATCTGGGGTGTCCATCACACCTGGGGGAGCGGGGCTTGTGGCATACCTAGGACATCTGACACACCTGGGGGGCGTGGCTTCCATCGCACCTGGGACACCTGGGGGTATCGATCACACCTGGGGGCGTGGCTTCCATTACACCTGGGACATCCATGGGGTGTGGGCACCTACATTCACACCCCATCACACCTGGGCACCATCACACCTGGGGGCGTGTCCATCACACCTGGGGCACCTGGCTGCATGGACCTGGGACATCCATGACACCTGTGACACACCTGTGGTGGCTGTTGCATGGATTGGGGGTCCCATCACACCTGTGGCACCTGTCACACCTGGTGGGCGTGGCTTCCATCACACCTGTGACACACCTGTGACACACCTGGCACCTGCTGCATGGATTTGGGAGGGGGCATCGCACCTGTGACACACCTGTGGCTCACCTGTGGCTGCTGCTGCATGGATTGGGAGGGTCATTGCACCTGTGGCACACCTGTGGTGGCTGTTGCATGGACTGGGGGGGTCATTGCACCTGTGATACACCTGTGGCACACCTGTGGTACCTGTGGCACACCTGTGGCGGCTGTGGCTCACCTGTGGCACACCTGGCACCTGCTGCTTGGGCTTGGGGGGGTATTGCACCTGGGGCACCTGTGGCACACCTGTGGTGGCTGTTGCATGGACTGGGGGGGTCATTGCACCTGTGGCACACCTGTGGCACACCTGTCGCTCACCTGTGACACACTTGTGGCACACCTGTTGCACACCTGTGGCGGCTGCTGCATGGATTGGGGTGGGCGCACACCTGTCGCACCTGGACCCAGCACACCTGTCACACCTGTGGCAGTCTCACCTGCACCACACATCTGTGGTACCTGTGGCACACCTGTGGCTCACCTGTGACACACCTGGCACCTGCTGCATGGGCTCGGGAGGGTATCACACCTGTTGCACACCTGTGGCAGCTGCTGCATGGATTCCACACCCGTTCTCATCTGTTCACACCTCACCTGTACTACATCTCTCACCTGTCTCACCTGTCCCTCACCTGTTCTCACCTGTTCTGTATCTCATCTGTGCTCCTGTTCTCACCTCACCTGTACCTCACCTGTATCTCACCTGTCTCACCTGTAACTCACCTGTTCTCACCTGTTCCTCATCTTTCATCTGTATCTCACCTGTTCTCACCTCACTTGTTCTCACCTGTTAAACACCTGACCTGTATCTCACCTGTTCTCACCTGTTTCACACCTCGCACCTCTAACTCACCTGTCCTCATCTATAACTCACCTGTTCACACCTCTCACCTGTGTCTCTCACCTGTTCCCATTGGGGGGCGTGTTCGGGTTGATGGGCAGGGCGTGGGCGTGTCCCCGCCCCTCCCCCACCCTAACCCCTCCCCCTCCCCCCGCAGGCTCACGGACTCCGCCGCCCCTCCCCCCCCCTCCTCCTCCACCACCCCCACCAAGCCCCTCCCCCCGAGCTCCGCCCTCTTCCCCCATTGGCCGCCGCCCCCACCGAAACCCTCGGTGGGCGTGGCCGTGGGCGGGGACCTGGACGTGCGCCCGCCCCTCCGGCGCGCGCCCAGCCCCGCCCCTCCCCCCTCGGAGCGCCGCGGGAGCCCCGCCCCTCGCCCCGCCTCCCTGCCCACCTTGCCCGCCGCTCACCTGTACGGGGGCGGGGCCGGAGGCGGCTCCGCCTCTTACCTGGAGCTGCGCTCGCTGTCCCCGCCCCGCGCCGCCACCGCCGCCTCCCCCCTGGCCGGCCCCGCCCCTCCGAAGCCTTTTGGGGCGAAACCCTTGGCTTTCTGGAGCAAGTTCGACGTGGCCGACTGGCTGGAGTCGCTGAACCTGGGCGAGCACCGCGCGCGCTTCCTGCACAACGAGATCGACGGCACGCACCTGCCCGCGCTCACCAAGGAGGACTACATCGACCTGGGCGTCACCCGCGTCGGGCACCGCATGAACATCGACCGCGCCCTGCGCCTCTTCCTCGAGAGGTGATGGGCGCGCACCTGAGCACCTGCGGGCGCGGGGGCGGGGGCGCGGGGCGGGGCTCCGGCGGGAGGGAGGAGGCGGGCGGGAGGGGCGGGCGGGGAGGTGCGGAGGAGGGACCGTCAGGTGTGAGGGAGGCACTCCCAGGTGTGAGGGAGGCACTCCCAGGTACCGAGGATGGACCTTCAGGTGTGAGGGAGGCACTCCCAGGTGTGAGGGAGGCGCTCCCAGGTGTGAGGGGGGCGCTCCCAGGTACCGAGGAAGGACCCTCAGGTGTGAGGGAGACACTCCCAGGTGTGAGGGGGAGACCTTCAGGTACCGAGGAGGGACCTTCAGGTGTGAGGGAGGCACTCCCAGGTACCGAGGAAGGACCCTCAGGTGTGAGGGAGAGACTCGCAGGTGTGAGGGAGGCACTCCCAGGTGTGAGGGGGAGACACCCAGATATCGGAGAGAGACCCTCAGGTACCAGGGAGGGACCCTCAGGTGTGAGGGAGGCACTCCCAGGTACCAGGGAGGGACGTTCAGGTGTGACAGAGGGACCTCCACGTGTGAAGGGGAGACTCCCAGGTGTGAGGGGGAGACCTTCAGGTACCGAGGAAGGACCCGCAGGTGTCGAGGAGGGACCTCCAGGTGTGAGGGGGAGACTCCCAGATATCGGAGAGAGACCCTCAGGTAGCAGGGAGGGACCCTCAGGTGTGAGGGAGGGACCTTCAGGTACTGAAGAGAGACTCCCAGGTACCGGGGTGAAAGCCTCAGGTGTTAGGGGGAGACCTTCAGGTACCGAGGAGGGAGCCCCAGGTGTGAGAGAGAAACTCCCAGGTGTGAGGGGGAGACACCCAGGTAGCAGGGAGACACTCCCAGGTGCGAGGGAGGGACCCTCAGGTGTGAGGGGGAGACTTTCAGGTACCAAGGGGGGAACCCCAGGTGTGAGGGAGAAACTCCCAGGTAGCGAGGAGGGACCCCCAGGTACCCAGGAGAGATCCCCAGGTGTGAGGGAGGGACCCTCAGGTGTCAAGGAGAGACTTTCAGGTACCGAGGAGGGACTTCCAGGTGTCAGGGGGAGACCTTCGGGTACCGAGGAGGGAGCCCCAGGTGTGTGGGAGAAACTTCCAGGTGTGAGGGAGGGATCCTCAGGTACCCAGGAGAGATCCCCAGGTACTGGGGTGGGACCCCCAGGTACCAAGAAGGGACCCTCAGGTGTCAAGGGGAGACTCCCAGGTGTGAGGGAGGGACCTTCAGGTACCAGGGAGGGACCTCCAGGTGTGAGGGGGAGACTCCCAGGTGTAAGGGAAGGAGGGGGAGAGGGGGAGGTGGGTGTGCGACGGGGTCCAGGTGTGCAACGGGATCCAGGTGTGCAACGGGATCCGTGTGTGCAACGGGATCCAGGTGTGAAAGGGGGTCCGAGGGTGCGGTGGGATCCAGGTGTAAAATGGGATCCAGGTGTAAAATGGGATCCAAGTGTGCAAGGAGATCCAGGTGTGCAATGGGATCCGGGTGTGCAATGGGATCCGGGTGTGCAACGGGATCCAGGTGTAAAATGGGATCCAGGTGTGCAACAGGGTCCAAATGTGCAAGGAGATCCAAGTGTGCAACAGGATCCGGGTGTAAAATGGGATCCGAGTGTGCAATGGGATCCGGACTTAAGACTGTGAAAGGGTCCGAGTGTGCAACAGGATCTGAGTGTGTAATGGGGTCCAAGTGTGCAACGGGACCCGGGTGTGCCACGGTATCCAAATGTGCAATGGGATCTCCATGTGCAACGGGATCCGGGTGTGAAACGAGATCCAGGTGTGCAACAGGATCCAGGTGTGCAATGGGATCCAGGTGTGCAATGGGATCCGAGTGTGTAATGGGATCGGGACTTGAGACTGTGAAAGGATCCGAGTGTGCAAAAGGATCCGGGTGTAAAATAGGATCCAGGTGTGCAACGGGATCCAGGTGTGCAACGGGATCCAGGTGTGCAATGGGATCCAGGTATGCAATGGGATCCAGGTGTTCAATGGGATCCGAGTGTGCAACAGGATCCGAGTGTGCAACGGGATCTGGATGTGAAATAGGATCCAGGTGTGCAATAGGATCTCGACTTAAGACTGTGAAAGGATCTGAGTGTGCAACGGGATCTGGGTGTGCAACGGGATCTGGACGTGGGAATGTGATGGGATCTGAGTGTGCAACGGGATCTGGGTGTGTAACAGGATCTCGGTGTTCAAAGGGATGTGGACATGGAACTATGATGGGATCCGAGTGTGCAACAGGATCCGGGTGTGCAACGGGATCCGAGTGTGCAACAGGATCTGGACATGGGAATGTAACAGGATCTGAGTGTGCAACAGGATCCGGGTGTGCCACAGGATCTGGACTTAAAACTGTGCAAGGATCCAAGTGTGCAACGGGATCTCGGTGTGCAAAGGGATCCGAGTGTGCAACGGGATCTGGACATGGGAATGTGATGGGATCCGAGTGTGCAACGGGATCTCGGTGTGCAAAGGGATCCGAGTGTGCAACGGGATCTCGGTGTGCAAAGGGATCTGAGTGTGCAACAGGATCTGGATATGGGAATGTAACAGGATCTGAGTGTGCAACAGGATCCGAGTGTGCAACGGGATCTGGACATGAGAATGTGATGGGATCCAGGTGTGCAACGGGATCTTGGTGTGAAGTGGGATCCGAGTGTGCAAAAGGACCCAAGTGTGCAAAAAAAAGCCCGTGTGCAACAGGACCCGAGTGCACCCTGGGACCCGATTGTGCAAGGGGGTTTGGGCGTGCAAGGGGGTTTGGGCGTGCAAGGGGCCCTGGGTGTGCAAGGCGGGGCGCGCGGGCGTGCGGCGGGCGCTGAGTGTGCAACGGGACGTGGACAGCGGGCGCCGGGACGTGGACGTGGGCATCCGGTGGGACATGAGCGTGCAACGGGAGCTGAGTGTGCAACAGGAGATGGACATGGGAGCCCGGCGGGATCTGAGCGTGCAACAGCGGAAGCTGAGCGTGCAACGGGAGCTGGAGGCGCAGCGGCGGCTGAGCGTGCAACAGGAGCTGAGCGTGCAACGGGAGGTGGAGATCCAGAGGAAGCTGAGCGTGCAACAGGAGCTGGGCGTGCAACGGCAGCTGGAGCTGGGCGTGCAATGGGAGGCGGAGATGGGCGTGCAAGGAGCGCCGGCCGCGCAGTGGGACGTGGAGATGGGCGTGCAACAGGAGCTGGGAGTGGGCGTGCAAGGACACGCGGGCGCGCGCCAGGAGCCGTACGCGCCGCCGTGCACGGACACGGGCGTGCAATGGGAGCCGGGCGTGCAAGGGGAGCTCCTGGGCGTGCCACAGGCGGCGGAGGCGGGCGTGCAACAGGACACGGTTGTGCAAGAGGCGATGATTGTCGCAAGAGGCGACGATTGTGCAACGAGACGCGAATGTAGCGCCGGACGCGGGCGTGCAAGAGGCGCCGAGTGTGCAACGGGAGGCGCAGACGGGCGTGCAAGAGCCCCTGGGCGTGCAAGGGGACGTGGGAGTGTGATCGGGCGTGCAGAGGGGGGGGTGGGACCCCCCTCCGTGCCGGGCACGCGCGTGTGCAAGGCTTGCACGCGTGTGTGGGGGTGATACGGGAGCTGTGCACGCGTGTGTGCGAGGCTCTCACATTCGCTGTCACGTTTCCCTTGCACACTCACATGTGCGTTGCACACTCACGATGTGCCACTTGCACGCTCACACGCAGTCCTTGCACACCCGCAGCCACTCTGACGCCCCTTGCACACTCACACCTCACACTCAGCCGTCCCTTGCACACCGCAGCAGCTCCCTTGCACACTCACACCTCCCTGCACCCCCTCCTTGCACACGCACGGACACACACCCACACGCACCCCTTGCACACTCACAGCCCCTCTCACACGCCGGCCTTGCACACTCACCCCCATCCCTTGCACACTCACCTGTCTGCCCTCGCACACCCACACAGCACCCTCACACCCCCTTACACACTCGTGTGCAACACACCCCCACCCTTCCACACTCACTGAATGTTCCTTGCACACGCACTCAAACCCCTCCTTTGCACACTCGCCTCTCCCCCTCTCACACGCATTCACACCCCCTTGCACACTTGTGTGCAGCCACCACCCTGTCCTTGTCCACCCCTGACACTCCTTGCACACGCACACACCCCTTGCACACTCTGTGTGCCTTGGCATACACACCCCTCCCTTGCACACTCACCGACCACCCTTGCACACTCGCCCCTCCCCCTCACACACTCACTCCCCCCTCACACTCACGCCCTCCCCCTTGCACACGCGCGTGCCCCTCCCCCCTACCCCTCCCCCCTCTTTGCACACGCGCTCTGAGCCACTCCCCCCTCCCCTCCCCCCCCTTTGCACACGCGCGTGCCCCCCTCCGCCCCTCCCCCGCCCGTGCCCCGCATGCTCACGGGCCCCCCCCGCCCCCCTTCCCCCCCCCTCTAAGGGCTCTCTCAGGGTCGTCGCCCCTCCCCAACCCCCAAAGCCCCTCCCCACCCCCAAAAAGAGGCAAATGACCCCCCTCTCGAATGTCTTCCAGCGCCCCTCCCCACCCCAACCCCTCCCCCCCACCCCCAAAAACACCCCCAGGGTGGGGAGGGCGCACCCCAAACCCCCCCCCCCCATAATTCACTGTGACCCTCCCCCACCCCCAAAAAACAGGGGGGCAGGGGCGGGGGGAAGGGAGGGTCCCCCCCCCCCCACCCCCCCTCCCCAACAAGCCCCCCCCCCTCCCCTCCCCCACTTATACAGTTAAAACCCGCCCCCCCCCTCAATGTCCCTCCCCATCCTAATGCCCCTCCCCCACCCTTCAATGCCCCTCCCCCACCCCCCAAAACGCTGCCGAGCTGCCCCTCCCCCCACACCCCCGCCCCTCCCCCCCCCCCCGCGCAGCGGCTCGGGTGTAATTACGGGATAATTAATTAATAATTCAGTAATTAATTAATAACGAATTCATTAATGAACGGACGGACGGCTTCTGGAAGTTTCTTTGGGGCGGGGGGGGGAGGGGGAGGGATTTTCCCCTCCCCCCACCTCGCTCTGAGTGTGCAAAATGCGCGTGCAAGGGGTGGGGGAGGGGCGGGCTGGAGGGCGGGGCGGGGCCTGGTGAGGGGCAAGGGCCAGGTTTTGCACAGGGGGTTGGGTTCACACGCGTGTGCAATGGCGGGGCATGGCCACAAGGGAGGGGCACGCCCGTTTTCCTTGGCCACGCCCCTCGAAGGGCGTGGCCACCGGTCCAGGGGTTTTGTGCCACACGCCCCCACGCCCCTTTGTTTTGCCACGCCCCTTTTTTGGTCGAACTCCCCCCTCATTAAACCACGCCCTCTTTAAAGGCCACGCCCCTTCCTTTAGGACCACGCCCTCTCGTTTTACCAGTCTCATTTTAAAGGCCACGCCCCCTCATTTGGGACCACGCCCCTTCTTGCCCTGTCCTCCTTTTTGGACCACGCCCTCTCCTTTTTTGGAAATGCCTTCCCCTAAAGGCCACGCCCCCTCGTTGGGGACACGCCCTCCAACATCTCCTATGGGGATCACCCCATAGACCCCCCAAAGATCCCCAAAGACCCCACAGACCCCCAAATCCCCCCAAAATCCCCCCAAATGCCCCCCAAGCTCCCCCATAGACCCCCCAAAACCCCCCCACAGACACCCCCAAAATCCCCCCATAAGGACCCCCAGAGCCCCCCAATAATTCCCCCATAGTTCCTCCATAAGGACCCCCACAGCCCCCCAATAATCCCCTAATAATTTCCTCCCCCCCCAAAATTCCCATAGATCCCCCACAGAACCCCCCAAAATTCTCCCATCGACCCCCAAAAATTCCCCAAAAATTCCCCCCACAGCAGCCCCCATATCCCCCATAGACCCCCCCATATCCCCCATAAACCCCCCATATCCCCCATAGACCCCCCAAAAATTTCCCCAGCCCCCCCCCATAGTCTCCCATAATTGCCCCATAGCCCCCCAATAATCCCCCATATGGACCCCCATAGACCCCCCATAATCCCCCACAGACACCCCCCATAATCCCCCACAACGACCCCCAGAGCCCCCAATAATTCCCCCCCCCAACATAAGGACCCCCACAGCCCCCAATAATCCCCTCATAATTTCCTCATAGATCCCCCCCCCCAGACCCCCACAGACCCCCCAATAATTCCCCCACAGCAGCCCCATAACCCCCCAAAAATTCCCACATAGCCCCCATAATCTCCCCATAATTGCCCCATAGCCCCCCCCAATAATCCCCCACAGACACCCCCATAATCCCCCCATAGACCCCCACAGCCCCCAATAATTCCCCCATAGACCCCCATAGACGCCCCACAGATCCCCCAATAATTCCCCATAGAACCCCCCATAGTACCCCCATAAAGACCCCTATAGACCCCCAATAATCCCCCACAGCCCCCCAATAATCCCCCACAGACCCCAAATAATCCCCCATAGACCCCCCATAGACCCCCAATAATTCCCCATCAGAACCCCAGACCCCCATAGACCCCCAAGCAGCCCCCATATCCCCCATAGCCCCCACAGTCTCCTCCATAATTGCCCCATAGACCCCCCCATAGATCCCCAAATAATTTCCTCCATAGCCCCCATAGACCCCCAATAATTCCCCATAGACCCCCCATAATCCCCCCAACGACCCCCAGAGCCCCCCCATAGACCCCCCATAGTTCTCCCATAGGACCCCCACCCCCCCAATAATCCCCTCATAGACCCCCATAGCCCCCAAATAATTCCCCCATAGACGCCCCATAAAGACCCCCAATAATTCCCCCACAGCACCCCCATATCCCCATAGACCCCCAAAATTCCCCATAGCCCCCTGATAGTCCCCCCATAGCCCCCATAGCCCCCCCAATAATCCCCCAATAATCCCCATAGACCCCCCCATAGACCCCAAATGCCCCCCAGACCCCCAAAATCCCCCATAACGACCCTCAGAACCCCCATACCCCCCATAATCCCCCATACAGACCCCCCACAGACCCCCATAACCCCCATAGAACCCCCACAGGACCCCCATAAAGACCCCCCCCCAATAATCCCCCACAGCCCCCAATAATCCCCCACAGCCCCCAATAATCCCCCCACAATGACCCAAATAATCCCCCATAGACCCCCAATAATTCTCCAATCGACCCCCAATAAAGACCCCCAATAATTCCCCATAGACCCCCATAGGCCCCCCATAGACCCCCAATATCCCCCATAGACCCCCTGATTCCCCAAGCCCCCCACAGTCCCCCAATAATTGCCCCATAGCCCCCCAATAATCCCCCTGAGCCCCCATAGACCCCCAATAATCCCCCAAAATCCCCCTAGAATCCCCCCACACCCCCAAAATCCCCCAATAATCCCCCTGTAATCCCCCCATAATCCCCCACCAAAAACCCCATAATCATCCCATAGCCCCCAATAATCCCCCAAAATTCCCCTATAGCCCCCCACAACCCCCCATAAACCAAACCAATAATCCCATAAACCCCCCAATAATCCCCCACAAACCCCCCATAAAGCCCCCACGAAATCTTCACCAGAATCCCCCCCCCCCAAATCCCCCAAAATGCCCCCACAGCCCCCAATAACCCTCCATTAATCCCCCCAAACCCCAATAATCCCCCATAGATCCCCCCAAATCCCCCATAGATCCCCCAATAATTTCCCCATAGCCCCCCAATAATCCCCAAACCCCCATTAATCCCCCCCCAAAAATCCCCCATCCCCCCAATAATCCCCCAATAACCCCCCCAATCCCCCATAGACCCCAAACCCCCCCAAATCCCCAATAATCCCCCAAAAATCCCCCATAGCCCCAAATAATCCCCCAGATCACCCCATAGAACCCCAAAATCCAAAAATCCCCATAGACCCCCATAAGGACCCCCATAGCCCCCAAAATTCCCCCATAGAACCCCCATAAACCCCCCATAAACCCCCCTCATAGCCCCCAAAAATTCCCCATAAACCCCATAAACTCCCCATAGACCCCCCAAAAGCCCCCAAAATTCCCCCCCCATAAACCCCCATAGAACCCCAAAATAAACCCCCCATAGCCCCCCCCAAATATCCCCAATAATCCCCCATAGATCCCCCCTATAAATCTAAAAAAACCCCAGACCCCCCCCATAAACCCCCATAAATCCCCCCATAAACCCCCATAAACCCCCATAGCCCCCCCCCAAAATAACCCCATAAACCCCCCATAGTCTCCCCCAAAGCCCCCAAAAAATTCTCCCAATAACC
The DNA here is from genome assembly GCA_024865655.1 of Emberiza elegans. Taxonomy (NCBI): domain Eukaryota; kingdom Metazoa; phylum Chordata; class Aves; order Passeriformes; family Fringillidae; genus Emberiza; species Emberiza elegans. Next base: position 850,598 of record JALJVW010000131.1, on the reverse strand, counting down.
CCCCCATAGACCCCCATAGACCCCCCAAAACCCCCCAAAATCCCCCCACAAACCCCCATAGCCCCCAAAATCCCCCATAAATCCCCCATAGACCCCCCAAAATCCCCCAAAATCCCCCAAAATCCCCCATAATCCCCCCATAAATCCCCCAAAATTCCTCCCCCATGCCCCCAAAATCCCCCAAAAATCCCCCACAATAAAATCCCCCAATAATCCCCAAAATCTCCCCCAAAATCCCCATAAATCCCCATAAAATCCCCCAAAATCCCTCAAAATCCCCCCATAGCCCCCAAAATCCCCAAAATCCCCCCCCCCAAATCCCCAAAATCTCATAAATCCCCCATAGACCCCCATAGCCCCCCAAAATCCCCCAAAATCCCCCCCATGAATCCCCCCAAAATCCCCCCCTCAAAATCCCCATAAATCCCCCTCCCCACACCCCCCATAGCCCCCCAAAATCCCCAAAAATCCCCCCAAAATCCCCCCCCCATAAAATCAAAATCCCCATAAACCCCCATAGCCCCCAAAAAATCCCAAAAAAATCCCCCATAAACCCCCCAGTCCCCATAGCCCCCAAAATCCCCATAAATCCCCCATAGATCCCCATAGCCCCCAAAATCCCCCAAAAATCCCCCCAAAATCCCCCAGAATCCCCCATATCCCCCCGCCCCCTCCCCCCTATCTCCGGGCGGAATCCCCCAAAAAATCCCAAAACCTGCCGGCCTTGCTCAACCCCTCTCGGCTCCCATCGGCTCCTCCCGTTCAGCTAAATTCCGGCCCGGCTCGGTTCCCCAGTTCCCAGGCCCCCTTCGGCCCTCTCGGGCAGTTCCTCCGCTCGGCTCAGTTCATCCGCTCGGCTCCGGTTCGGCTCCGCTCGGCTCCGCTCGGCTCCGCTCGGGCCGGCAGGTGAGCGGGGCCCGGCCGGAGGGACCGAGGGGTCCGGGGGGGGGCGGGGGGAGATTTTGGGGGATTTTGGGGGTTCAAAATAAGGGGTGATGGGGCCATGTGGGGAAGGGGTGGGGGTCGGTTTTACCTATTCAGGTGTGGGGCAGGTGATGGAGAGCGGTTTGGGGGACAGGTGATGGGGTTCAGGGTGTGGGCAGGATTTTGGGGCTGATTTTGGGGGTTCAAAGAATGTGCAGGGCGATTTTGGGGGGTGATTTTGGGGTTCAGGTGTGCGGGGCTGATTTTGGGGGTCGGTTTTGGGGTTTAAGTGTGTGGGGCAGGCGATGGAGAGCGGTTTTGGGGGGACAGGTGATGGGGTTCAGGTGTGGGGGGCAGGTCTGGGGGTTCAGGTGTGTGAGGCTGATTTTGGGGTGCAGGTATTGGGGTTCAGGTGTGTGAGGCTGATTTTGGGGTGCAGGTATTGGGGTTCAGGATTTGGGGGTTTTGGGGGGACTTTGGGGGGCAGGTTTTTGGGGCAGATTTTGATGGAGGTGATTTTCAGGGGTTCAGGTTTTGGGGTTCAGGTTTTTGGGGGCAGGTGATGGAGGGATGGGATTTGGGGGATCCAGGTGTTGAGGTTCAGGTATGGGGTGCAGGTTTTGGGGAGCAGATTTGGGGGTTCAGGTGTGGGGGGGCTGATTTTGGGGTGGGTGATTTTGGGGTTCAGGTGTTTGGGGGCTGATTTTGGGGTTCAGGTGTGTGAGGTTCAGGTTGGGGGGGGGATTTTGGGGGCTGATTTTTGGGTTCAGGTTTTGGGGACAGGTAGGGAGATGATTTTGGGGTGCAGGTTTTGGGCTTCAGGTGTATGGGGCTGATTTGGGGTGAGGGGGTTCAAAAAATGTGGGGCTGATTTTGGGGTGATGGAATTAGGTTCAGGTGTGGGAGGGATGCAGGTTTGGGGCTGATTTTGGGGTTCAGGTGTTTGGGGTAAGAATTTTGGGGGCTGATTTTGGGGTACAATTATTGAGGGTTCAGGTGTGCGGGGCTGATTTTGGGGGTCGGTTTTGGGGGTTCAGGTGTGCGGGGCTGATTTTGGGGGGCTTTTTGGGTTCAGGTGGCTGGCTGATTTTGGGGGTCGGTTTTGGGGTTTAAGTGTGTGGGGCAGGTGATGGAGAGCGGTTTTGGGGGGACAGGTGATGGGGTTCAGGTGTGGGGTGCAGGTTTTGGGGGCGGTTTTGGGGTTCAGGTGTGTGGGGCTGATTTTGGGGGCTGATTTTGGGGTTCAGGTGAGTGGGGACAGGTAGGGAGGTGATTTTGGGGTGCAGGTTTTGGGGTTCAGGTGTGCAGGGCTGATTTTGGGGGTTGATTTTGGGGTGCAGGTGTTTGGGGGTTCAGGTGTGTGGGGCTGATTTGGGGGTTCAGGTATTGGGGCAGGTTTTGGGAGGTGATTTTGGGGTTCAGGTGTGTGGGTGCAGATTTGGGGTGCAGGTATATTTGGGACAGGTATTGGGGTGCAGGTGCGTGAGAGACGCGGGTTTTTGGGGGGTGATTTTGGGGGTTCAGGTATTGGGGTGCAGGTGATGAGGGACAGGTAGGGAGGTGATTTTGGGGTGCAGGTGTTGGGGTTCAGGTGTGCGGGGCTGATTTTGGGGTGCAGGTGTTGGGGTTCAGGTGTGGGGCTGATTTTGGGGTGCAGGTGTTGGGGTTCAGGTGTGCGGGGCTGATTTTGGGAGGGGATTTTGGGGTTCAGGTGTGCAGGGCAGGTATTGGGGTGATTTTGGGGGTTCAGGTATTGGGGTGCAGGTTTTGGGGGTGATTTTGTGAGGACAGGTATTGGGGTTCAGGTGTGCGGGACTGATTTGGGGGTGAGGATTTTGGGGTTCAGGTGGGTGGGGCTGATTTTGGGGTTCAGGTGTGCGGGGCTGATTTTGGGGTGAGGATTTGGGGGTTCAGGTGTGTGGAGCAGGTATTAGGGGTGGTTTTGGGGTGCAGGTGTTGGAGTTCAGGTGTGTGGGGCTGATTTTGGGGTGAGGATTTTGGGGTTCAGGTGTTTGGGTCAAGTTTGGAGAGGGGATTTTTGGGGCCTGATTTTGGGGTTCAGGTGTTTGGGATGGGGATTTTGGGGGGCAGTTTTGGGGTCATTTTTGGGGCCATTTTGGGGTCAGTTTGGGGTCACTTTTGGGGTCACTTTTGGGGTCATTTTGGGATCAAGTTTGGGGTCACTTTTGGGACCATTTTAGGGTCACTTTTGGGGCCATTTTGGGGTCGCTTTTGGGGTCATTTTGGGATCAGTTTGGGGTCACTTTTGGGGCCATTTTGGGGTCGCTTTTTGGGGCCAATTTGGGATCAGTTTGGGGTCACTTTTGGGGTCATTTTGGGGTCATTTTTGGGGCCATTTTGGGATCAGTTTGGGTTAGCTTTTAGGGGAGCTGGTCAGTTTTGGGTAATTTTGGGGTTTCGCTTTTGGGGCCATTTTGGGGTCATTTTTGGAGCCATTTTGGGGTCATTTTTGGGGACATTTTGGGATCAGTTTGGGGTCACTTTTGGGGCCATTTTGGGGTCAGTTTGGGGCCACTTTGGGGTCACTTTGGGGCCATTTTGGGATCATTTTGGGGCCATTTTGGGATCAGTTTGGGGTCACTTTTGGGGCCATTTTGGGGCCATTTTGGGGTCAGTTTTTGGGGCCATTTTGGGGTCATTTTGGGGCCATTTGGGATCAGCTTGGGTTATCGCTTTTTGGGGCCATTTTGGGGTCAGTTTGGGTCAATTTTGGGTTTTGGTTTTGGGTCATTTTTTGGGGTCATTTTTTGGGGTTCACTTTTGGGGTCATTTTTTGGGTCATTTTTGGGGTCATTTTCAGTTTGGGGTCATTTTTGGGGCCATTTTTGGGGTCATTTTGGGGTCAGGGGTTTTGGTCATTTTGGGATCAGTTTGGGGTCACTTTTGGGGTCATTTTGGGGCCAATTTGAGATCAGTTTGGGGTCACTTTTGGGGCCAATTTGGGATCAGTTTGGGGTCACTTTTGGGGCCATTTTGGGGTCACTTTTGGGGCCCCTTTTGGTGTCATTTTGGGGCCATTTTGGGGTCAGTTTTTGGGGTCGTCTTGGGGTCATTTTTGGGGCCATTTTGGGATCAGTTTGGGTTCGCTTTTAGGGCCATTTTGGGGTCAGTTTTGGGGTAATTTTGGGTTTGCTTTTGGGGCCATTTTGGGGTCATTTTTGGGGCCATTTTAGGGTCATTTTGGGGCCATTTTGGGGTCACTTTTGGGGCCATTTTGGGGTCAGTTTGGGGTCACTTTTGGGGCCATTTTGGGGTCAGTTTTTGGGTAATTTTGGGTTCGCTTTTAGGGCCATTTTGGGGTCAGTTTTTGGGTAATTTTGGGTTCGCTTTTGGGGCCATTTTGGGGTCACTTTTGGGGCCATTTTGGGGTCAGTTTGGGGTCACTTTTGGGGCCATTTTGGGACCATTTTCATTTTGGGGTCATTTTGGGGTCTTTTGGGGGAGTTTTTGGATCATTTTGGGGGTCAGTTTTGGGTAATTTTTAGGTTAAGCTTTTAGGGCCATTTGAGGTCAGGGGTCCCCCCCCATTTTGTCCCCACAGGTGAGGCCATTTTGGGGCCATTTAGGGTCACTTTTGCCCCCCCTCCCCCCGCCCCCATGTTGTCCCCCTCCCCCCAGGCCTCAGCCCCAAAGTCAGGAGACCCCAAAGGTGAGAGGGGGCGGGGCCTAAAGGGGTGGGGCTAAAATGGGAGGGGTTTAAATGGGTGGGGCCTAAAGGGGGGGTTAAAGGGGGAGGGGCTTTAATGAGGTGGGGTGAAGGGGAGGGGCTTAAAAGGGAGGAGTTGAGTGGGTGGGGCTTAAAGGGGAGTGGTTTAATGAGCATGGTTAAAGTGGGAGGGGCTTAAAAGGGGTGGGGCCTGAAGGGGTGTGGCTTAATCAGGGAGGGGCTTGAGTGGGTGGGGTTTAAAGGGGAGGGGCTTACGTGGGTGGTGTTAAATGGGAGGAGCTTAAAGGGGAGGGGCTCGGTTGGGTGGAGCTTAAATGGGTGGGGCTTAAGCGGGACCTCAGTGGGAGGGGCTAAAGTGGGAGGGGCAAAAAGGGGTGGGGCAAAAATGGAAGGGGCTGTGCCAGGTGTGCCCCAGCTGTGCCCAGGTGTGCCCCAGGTGTGCCCAGGTGTGTTGAGCGCCATTTTTTTGCCCTGGCCATCTCCAGGGTCTATGAGGAGAATTTTTCCCACTTTTTCCCCCCATTTTTGCTCATTTTTCTTTGGTTTTATCCCATTTTTTTCCCCCATATCCATGGATCATGACCAGGATGTTTTTCCCACTTTTTTTCCCAATTTTTTCCCATTTTGCCCACACTTTTCCCACATTTTTCCCCCATTTCACCCCCATTTTTCCATCCATTTTCCCCCTAATTTTCCCCATTTTCCCCCAATTTTTCCCCATTTTCCCCCAATTTTTCCCCAATTTTCTCCATTTTTTCCTCATCCCCCCTTTTATCCCCATTTCCCCCCATTTTTTCCCTATTTTTCTCCCCATTTTCCCCCTTTTTTGCCCATTTTCCCCCCATTTTTAGGCCGTGTCCAGGGACTGAGAGCATTTTTCCGTATTTTATCCACATTTACCCCAAATTTCCATATTTTTCCCCCATTTTTTCACTGCACACAGAAATCCCAAAAACCTCATTTCCCCCCTCCCATTTTTTCCCAATTTTTCCTGGGTTTTGCCCATTTTTTTTTACCCATTTTCAGACCACATCTAGAGACAATGAGCAGGACATTTTTCCCTTATTTTTCCCATATTTCCCCCAAATTTCCACATTTTCCCTCCATTTTTTCAGGATACCCAGAAATCCCAAAAAACCTGATTTTTCCGCCCATTTTTTCCCAAATTTCCCTATTTTTTTTCCCCATTTATTTCCCCATTTGTCCCCCAATTCCAGGCCAGTCTAGGCAGTATGAGAAGAACATTTTTTTTTTCATATTTTCCCCAAATTTCCACATTTTTCCCCCCATTTTTTTCAGGATACCTAGGCATCCCAAAAACCTCATTTTCCCCCCATTTTTTCCCAATTTTTCCATTTTTTCCCCATTTTTTCCCCCGCTTTTTCTCCCATTTCCAGGCCAGTCTCAGCAGTATGAGGAGAAGATTTCTCCCATATTTTTCTCCGTATTTTCCCCAAATTTTCATATTTTCCCTCAATTTTTTCAGGATACCAAGGCATCCCCAAAACCCTCATTTTCCATCCCCCATTTTTTCCCAATTTCCTGTGTTTTTTCCCCATTTTTAAGCCCTTTTCTGGGGACAACACAGGCAATGTTTTTCACATGATTTCATCCATATTTTCTCTGTATTTTCCCCAAATTTCCACATTTTCCCCCCATTTTCCCCCCACACCTAGAAATCCCAAAAATCTCATTTTTCCGCCCATTTTTTCCCAATTTCCCATGGTTTTCCCCCATTTCCAGGCCATATCCGTGGACTACAAGGAAGACATTAACCCCCTGTATTTTACCAGAAATTCATTCACATTTTCTCCAGATTTTCCCCAAATTTCCACATTTTTCCCCCATTTTTTCCCCACTTCCAGAAATCCCAAAACTCTCCTTTTTCCTTCCATTTTTTCCCATTTTTTCCCATTTTTTCACCATTTTTTCCCCACTTCCAGGCTACATCCAGAGACTGTGAGTAGGGCATTTTTATCCATATTTTTATCCATATTTTATCCATATTTTGGCAACATTTTCTGCTAATTTTGCCATTTTTTCAGGACACCCAGAAATCCCAAAAATCTCATTTTTTCTGCCCATTTTTTCCCAATTTCCCATGATTTTACCCCATTTCCCAGGCCATGTCCGTGGACTACAAGGAGGGCATTTATGCTATTTTATCACTACGTATTTTCCTCCGTATTTTCCCCAAATTTCCCCGTATTTTCCCCATTTTTTCACCATATTTAAAAATCCCAAAAATCTCATTTTTCTGCCCATTTTTTCCCAATTTCCCATGATTTTACCCCATTTCCCAGGCCATGTCCGTGGACTACAAGGAGGGCATTTATTCTATTTTATCACTACGTATTTTTCTCCATATTTTCCCCAAATTTCCCCGTATTTTCCCCATTTTTTCCCCATATTTAAAAATCCCAAAAATCTCATTTTCCCGCCCGTTTTTTCCCAATTTCCCGTGGTTTTGCCCCGTTTCCAGGCCATGTCCGGGGACTACGAGGAGGACGTTTGCCGCAGCGCGCTGCGCCTGGTGCACGAGCTCTGCTTCGCCCCCCGCGCCCGCCCGCCCCACGCCCGCTGCCTCGAGTTCACCGACCTGCTGCGGCACCGCGGGCACCCGCGGCCCGCTGACACAGGTAACACACCTGGGCACACCTGGGCACACACCTGGGCACACCTGGGCACACCTGGGTTACACTGGGATACACCTGCTGCAGCACCGCGGGCACCCGCGGCCCGCTGATACAGGTACAGCACACCTGGGCACACCTGGGCACACCTGGGTACAGGTACAGCACACCTGGGCACACCTGGGCACACCTGGGTTACACTGGGATACACCTGCACACACCTGCTGTGGCACCGCGGGCACCCGCGGCCCGCTGATACAGGTAACACACCTGGGCACACCTGGGCACACCTGGGCACACCTGGGCACACACCTGGGCACACCTGGGTTACACTGGGATACACCTGCTGCGGCACCGTGGGCACCCGCGGCCCGCCGATACAGGTAACACACCTGGGCACACCTGGGTACAGGTACGGCACACCTGGGTACAGGTACAGGGCACCTGGGCACACCTGGGCACACACCTGGGCACACCTGGGCACCTGGGCACACCTGGGTACAGGTACGGTGCACCTGAGTACGTGTGCACACACCTGCTGCGGCACCGCGGGCACCCGCGGCCCGCTGATACAGGTAACACACCTGGGCACACCTGGGCACACCTGGGTACAGGTACAGCACACCTGGGTACAGGTGGGTGCACCTGGGGACCAGGCACACACATCTGGGTGCACACCTGGGCACCACCCTGGGATGGGTACAGGTAAAATACACTGGGCACACCTGGGCACTACCTGGGCACCTGGGCACCTGGGCACACCTGGGTTACACTGGGATACACTGCGGCACTGCACCATGCCAGCACAGGTACAGCACACTGGGCACCTGGGTACAGGTACAGCACACCTGGGCACACCTGGGCACACCTGGGTTACACTGCCTGGGCACACACCTGGGGATGCCTGGGCTGCTGGCACCCACGGCTGGCAGGGTTACACTGGGCACACCTGGGTACACACCTGGGCACACCTGGGCACACCTGGGTACACCTGGGATACACCTGGGCACAAGGGGCACCTGGGCACCTGGGATACACCTACAGCACACCTGGGTACACCTGGGCACACCTGGGTACAGCTGGGTTACACTGGGATACACCTGCTGCGGCACCGCGGGCACCCACGGCCTGCTGATACAGGTAACACACCTGGGCACACCTGGGCACACACCTGGGCACACCTGGGTACATGTAGGGACAGGTACAGTACACCTGGGCACACATAGGTCCACCTGGGCACACCTGGGATACACTTGGCACACCTGGGCACACACCTGGGCACACACCTGGGCACACCTGGGATACACCTGGCACACCTGGGCACACCTGGCATGTGCCCCCCTAAATTTGGGACCCCCAAGTTTGGGACCCCCCCCCCCCCGCAGTGATTTGGGTCCCTTTGGGGGGAATTTTGGGTGGATTTGGGAGGATTTCGGTGGATTTTGGGGTGTTTGGGGTGAATTCGGATGAATTTGGATGGGTTTTGTCAGTTTGGGGGAAATTTGGGTGGATTTCGGGTGGATTTTTGATGGATTTTCGTGGATTTTGGGTGGATTTGGGGTGGATTTTGAGTAAGTTTTTGTGGATTTTGGGCGGATTTTTGGTGATTTTGGGTGGATTTTGGGTGATTTTGGGGTGGATTTAGAGCAGATTTCTGTGATGTTTGTATAAACTTTGGTGTATTTTGGTTGATTTTGGGTTGGTTTTTATGGATTTTTGCGTGATTTAAATTTTTTTTTTTATATTTTGGGCGATTTTGGTCAATTTTGGGAGTGTGTCCCCCCCAGGTGTCGGTGTCACTTCTGGGGGTGGCACCCTTGGGGGCTTGCTTGGATTTGGGTGAATTTTAGATGGATTTTGTGTAAAAACCATTAATTTTGGAGGATTTTGGTAAATTTTGGGTGATTTTGAGTGAATTTTATTCAATTTAAGTGAATTTTGTCTAGATTTATGTGGATTTTTTAATGATTTTGGGTGATTTTGAGTGAATTTTAGTCAATTTAGATGAATTTTGTCTGGATTTATGTGGATTTTTAAATGATTTTGGGTGATTTTGAGTGAATTTTAGTCAATTTAGGTGAATTTTGTCTGGATTTATGTGGATTTTTAAATGATTTTTGGTGGTTTTGAGTGGTTGTTTTGCATTTTGGTGGATTTGGGGTGAATTTTGAGTGAATTTGGGGTGATTTAGGCTGGTTTGTGTGGATTTTGATGGATTGGTGTGGATTTGGGGAGAATTTTGTGGCTATTGGGTGGATTTTTGTGAATTTGGAGGATTCAGGTGGATTTTTGGTGGATTTTGGGTGAATTTTGTGTGGATTTTTGTGAAATTTTGTGGATTTTTGTAAATTCTGGCTGGATTTTTCTGGATTTTGGGTTAATTTGGGGTGATTTTGGTGAATTTTGGATGATTTTGGGTGATTTTGGTTAATTTTGTCCTGCCCAGAGGTGTCGGTGTCCCTGCCCTCTCTCATTGTCACCTCCTGCGGCCTGGTCCTGCCGGGGGTGTTTGGGTGGATTTGGGCGCATTTTGGTCAATTCTGGGTGGATTTTTCTGAAATTTTTTTGTATTTTCTTTGAATTTTGGATGGATTTTTTTGAATTTTGGTTAATTTTGGGTGATTTTCTCTCCCAGAGCTGTCGGTGTTTCTGCTCTGTGTCATCGGCACCTTCTGCGGCCTGGTCCTGCTGAGGGGTTTGGGCCCGTTCTGGGTGGATTTTGGTCAATCCTGGACGGATTTTTATGGATTTTTTTTGTGTTTTGCTTGAATTTTGGATGGATTTTTATGAAATTTGGTTAATTTTAGTTAATTTTGGATTATTTCCCCCCAAGAGCTGTCGGTGTCTCTGCTCTCCGTCATCGTCACCTCCTGCGGCGTGGTCCGGCTGGGGGTGACACCCTGAGGGGTTTGGGTGGATTTTGGTCAATCCTGGATGCATTTTTATGGAATTTTTTCATATTTTTGTTGAATTTTGGATGGATTTTTTTTGAATTTTAGTTAATTTGGGGTGATTTTCTCTCCCAGAGCTGTCGGTGTCGCTGCTCTCTGTCATCGTCACCTTCTGCGGCCTGGTCCTGCTGAGGGGTTTGGGCCCATTCTGGGTGGATTTTGGTCAATCCTGGATGCATTTTTATGGAATTTTTTCATATTTTTGTTGAATTTTGGATGGATTTTTTTGAATTTTAGTTAATTTTAGGTGATTTCCCCCCCAGAGGTGTCGGTGACTCTGCTCTCCGTCATCGTCACCTTCTGCGGCCTGGTCCTGCTGGGGGTGACACCCTGAGGGTGTTTGGGTGGATTTTGGTCAATCCTGGATGCATTTTTATGGATTTTTTTTGTATTTTCGTTGAATTTTGGATGGATTTTTTTGAATTTTAGTTAATTTTGGATTATTTCCCCCCCCAGAGGTGTCGGTGTCGCTGCTCTCCGTCATCGTCACCTTCTGCGGCCTGGTCCTGCTGAGGGTGTCACCCTGCAGGGCTTGGGTAGATTTGGGTGGATTTTGGTCAAATCTGGCTGGATTTTTTGGTTATTTCTGTGAATTTTGGGTTGAATTTGGGTGATTTTGGATTATTTCCCCCAGAGGTGTCGGTGTCGCTGCTCTCCGTCATCGTCACCTCCTGCGGCCTGGTCCTGCTGGGGGTGACACCCTGAGGGGTTTGGGTAGATTTTGGTCAATCCTGGATGCATTTTTATGGATTTTTTTTGTGTTTTGGTTGAATTTTGGATGGATTTTTATGAAATTTGGTTAATTTTAGTTAATTTTGGATTATTTCCCCCAGAGGTGTCGGTGTCTCTGCTCTCTGTCATCGTCACCTCCTGCGGCCTGGTCCTGCTGGGGTGACACCCTGAGGGGTTTGGGTGGATTTTGGTCAATCCTGGATGCATTTTTATGGAATTTTTTCGTATTTTTGTTGAATTTTGGATGGATTTTTTTGAATTTTAGTTAATTTTGGGTTATTTCTCCCCAGAGGTGTCGGTGTCGCTGCTCTCCGTCATCGTCACCTTCTGCGGCCTGGTCCTGCTGGGGGTGACACCCTGCAGGGCTTGGGTAGCTTTGGGTGGATTTTGGTCAAATCTGGCTGGATATTTTTGTTATTTTATTGAATTTTGGGTTGAATTTGTTTTTAATTTTAGATTTTGGGATTATTTTCCCAGAGGTGTCGGTGTCGCTGCTCTCCGTCATCGTCACCTTCTGCGGCCTGGTCCTGCTCGGCGTCTCCCTCTTCGTCTCCTGGAAGCTCTGCTGGGTCCCCTGGCGCCACAAGGGGGGTCCTGGGGCCCCGAGAAAGACCCAAGGCCTGGGGGGCGGGGGCTCCGGCCCTTTGGGGACCCCTCCCCGACAGGGACCCCCATCCCCGCTGCTACCTGGACATGGGGCCCTGCCCCGAAATTGGGGGGGGAGGGTCCCGGGGCTTGGCCCCGCCCCTCCCCCCGCCCCTCCCCCTCCCCGGCTCGGGACCCCCCCCCCAAGGTCCCCCCGAGTTTGGGGGGGACGGTGGGGGAGGGGCGGGGGGGCTGCCCAGCGTCCCCTCGCAGCAGCTCGGGGGGGGGATGGGCGGCAGGTAAGGGCGGGGTGGGGGCGTCTGGGGGTGTTTGGGGACATTTGGGGGGGTTGGGGACATTTGGGGAGGTTGGGACATTTTGGGGTTGGGGTCATTTGGGGGGTTAGGGGTCATTTGGGGGTTGGGGACATTGGGGGTTGGGGGACAGTTGGGGGGTTGGGGACATTTAGGGTGTTTGGGGACATTTGGGGGGTTTTAGGGACATTTGGGGGGTTGGGGTCATTTGGGGGGTTGGGGACATTTGGGGAGGTTGGGGACATTTGGGGGGTTGGGGACATTTGGGGACTTTTGGGATAATGGGGGATAATGGGGGCTTGGGGACATTGGGGACATTTGGGGACAGTTTGGATATTTAGGGACATTGTGGGATTGGGGACAGTGGGGATATTTAGGACATTATGGGGGTTGGGGGACATTTTGGGGTGATTTGGCGTCATTTTGGGGGGATTGGGGTCATTTTGGGATATTGAGGACATTTGGGGACATTAGGGATATTTGGGGACATTTGGGGACATTAGGGATATTTGGGGACATTTGGGGACAGTGGGGATATTTAGGACGTTATGGGGGTTGGGGGACGTTTGGGGTGATTTGGCGTCATTTTGGGGGGATTGGGGTCATTTTGGGATGTTGAGGACATTTGGGGATATTAGGGGACATTTGGGGACATTTGGGGACAGTGGCGATATTTAGGACATTATGGAGGTTGGGGGATGTTTGGGGTGATTTGGCGTCATTTTGGGGGGATTGGGGTCATTTTGGGATATTGAGGACATTTGGGGACATTGAGGACATTTGGGGACATTTGGGATATTTGGGGACACTTGGGGACATTTGGGGATATTTGGGGATATTGGGGGACATTGGGGGCATTTGAGATATTGGGGACATTTTGGGACATTGGGGACATCTGGGGTGATTTGGGGACACTGAGGACATTTGGAGGACATTGGGGACTTTCAGGGGATTGGGGACATTTGGGGCCTTTTGGGGACATTTGGGGACATTTGGGACATTTGGGGACAATGGGGACATTGGGGTGGGACAGGGGGACATGGGGACATTGCTGACAAATGGGGACAAGGGGGACAAGGGGGATGGGGGGCGTGGGGACATTTGGGGGGCAGGGGGAGGTGGGGTGGGAGAGGAGGGGATGGGGGGGGCCCAATCCCAAATCCCCCAAATCCCCCAAATCCCCCAAATCCCCCAAATCCCCCATCCCAAAACCTTCTCCAACCCCAAATCCTCAACCCCAAAATCTTCCTTAACCCCAAATCTTTCACCCCAAAACCTTCTCCAACCCCAAATCCATCACCCCAAACACCCCAAGTACCCCAAATCCCTGACCCCGAAACCTTCCCCAACCTCAAACCCCATTCCCGAACCAACACCGACCCCAAATCCCTCAGCCCAAAACCTTCTGTAATCCCAAATCCGTGACCCCAAACCCCCCAAATTCCCCAAATCCGTTACTCAAAATCCATCTCTAACCCCAAATCCTCCACCCCCAAACCATCTCCAACCCCAAATCCACAACCCAAAAACCTTCTCCAACTCCAGAACCTCCATCCCAAATCCATCTCTAACCCCAAGTCCTCCACCCCAAATCTCCCAAACCCTCCATCCCAAAACCATCTCTAATCCCAAATCCTGACCCCAAAACCATCTCTAACCCCAAATCCACGACCCTAAAACCTTCTCCAACTCCAGAACCTCCATCCCAAAACCATCTCTAACCCCAAGTCCTCCATCCCAAAACCAACACTGACCCCAAATCCATCACCCCAAAACCATCTTTAACCCCAAATCCCTCACCCCAAGACCATCCTTAACCCCAAATCCATGACCCCAAACCCCCCAAATTCCCCAAATGCATGACTCCAAATCCATCTCTAACCCCAAATTCTCCATCCCAAAACCAACACTGACCCCAAATCCCTCACCCCAAGACCATCCTTAACCCCAAACCCCCATCCCAAAACCATCTCTAACCCGAAAACCTCCAACCCCAAACCATCTCTAACCCCAAATCCATCACCCCAAACCCATCTTGAGCCCCAAATCCTCAACCCCAAAATCATCTCTAACCCAAATTCTGTGACCACAAAACCAACACCAACCCCAAATCCCTCACCCCAAGACCTTCTCTAACCCCAAATCCATGACCCCAAACCCCCCAAATTCCCCAAATCCATGACTCTAAATCCATCTCTAACCCCAAATCCTCCACCCCCAAACCATCTCCAACCCCAAATCCACAACCCAAAAACCTTCTCCAACTCCAGAACCTCCATCCCAAAATCATCTCTGACCCCAAAACCTCCAACCCAAAACCGTGTCTAACCCCAAATCCATGACTCCCAAACCATCCTTAACCCCAAATCCTTCATCCCAAAACCTTCTCCAACTCCAGAATCCGCATCCCAAAACCATCTCTATCCCCAAATCCTCCTTCCCAAATCCCCCATCCCAAAACCATCACTGACCCCAAATCCCTCACCCCAAGACCGTCCTTAACCCCAAATCCTCCATCCCAAAACCATCTCCAACCCCAAATCCTCCTTCCCGAATCCCCCAAATCCCCCATCCCAAAACCATCTCCAACCCCAAATCCTCCTTCCCAAATCCCCCAAATCCCCACCCCAAAACCATCACTGATCCCAAATCTCTGCTCCCCCCAGCTCATCGCTGCCCCCAGTGCCCGAGGAGCCCCCTGCCCACCTGGGCCAGATCCAGCCCGAGCTCTACGGCCGTGCCGGTGGCCCTGGTGGCCCCAAATCCCCAATCTTAAAAGGGTCATGAACCCCAAATCCTGAACCCCAAATTCTCCAAATCCCCAACACTAGAAGGGGCTCTAACCCCAAAACCTCCATCCCAAAACCAACGCTGACCCCAAATCCGTCAGCCCAAAACCTTCTCTAACCCCAAACCGTGACCCCAAACCCCCCAAATTCCCCAAATCCGTTATCCAAAATCCCTCTCTAACCCCAAATCCACAACCCGAAAACCTTCTCCAACTCCAGAACCTCCATCCCAAAACCATCTCTGACCCCAAGTCCTCCACCCCAAATCTCCCAAATCCTCCATCCCAAAACCATCTCTAATCCCAAATCCTGACCCCAAAACCATCTCTAACCCCAAATCCCTCACCCCAAGACCATCCTTAACCCCAAATCCTCCATCCCAAAACCATCTCTCACCCCAAATCCTCCATCCCAAAACCATCTCCAACCCCAAATCCTCCTTCCCAAATCCCCCAAATCCCCACCCCAAAACCAACATGGACCCCAAATCTCTGCTCCCCCCCAGCTCGTCGCTGCCCCCGGTGCCCGAGGAGCCCCCTGCCCACCTGGGCCAGATCCAGCCCGAGCTCTACGGCCGCGCCGGTGGCCCCGGTGTCCCCAAATCCCCAATCCCAAAAGGGTCATGAACCCCAAATCCTGAACCCCAAATTCTCCAAATCCCCAACACTAAAAGGGTCTCTAACCCCAAGACCTCCATCCCAAAACCAACGCTGACCCCAAATCCACGACCCAAAAACCTTCTCCAACTCCAGAACCTCCATCCCAAAACCATCTCTAACCCCAAATCCTCCAGCTTGAAACCATCTCTACCACCAAATCCAGCACCCCAAAACCATCTCTAACCCCAAATCTGCGACCCTAAAACCTTCTCCAGCTCCAGAACCTCCATCCCAAATCCATCTCTAACCCCAAATCCCCCATCCCAAAACCATCACTGACCCCAAATCCCTCACCCCAAGACCATCCTTAACCCCAAATCCTCCATCCCAAAACCATCTCTAACCCCAAATCCTCCTTCCCAAATCCCCTAAATCCCCCAAATCCCCCATCCCAAAACCATCACTGACCCCAACCCTGCTGTGTCCCCCCCAGCTCGTCGCTGCCCCCGGTGCCCGAGGAGTCCCCTGCCCACCTGGGCCAGATCCAGCCCGAGCTCTACGGCCGCGCCGGTGGCCCCGGTGTCCCCAAATCCCCAATCCCAAAAGGGTCATGAACCCCAAATCCTGAACCCCAAATCCTGAACCCCAAATTCTCCAAATCCCCAACACTAAAAGGGGCTCTAACCCCAAAACCTCCATCCCAAAACCAACGCTGACCCCAAATCCGGCCAGCCCAAAACCTTTCTAACCCCAAAACTGCGGACCCCAAACCCCCAAATTCCCAAATCCATTATCCAAAATCCAAATCCTAACCCCAAATCCACAACCCAAAACCTTCCAACTCCAGAACCTCCATCCCAAAACCATCTCCAACCCCAAAGTCCTCCAGAACAAATCTCCCAAATCCTCCATCCCAAAACCATCTCTAATCCCAAATCCTGACCCCAAAACCATCTCTAACCCCAAATCCTCCTTCCCGAATCCCCTAAATCCCCCAAATCCCCATCCCAAAACCATCACTGACCCCAACCCTGCTGTGTCCCCCCCAGCTCGTCGCTGCCCCCGGTGCCCGAGGAGCCCCCTGCCCACCTGGGCCAGATCCAGCCCGAGCTCTACGGCCCCGCCGGTGACCCCGAGCCGGGCGGTGCCCGCGGTGGTGGCCCCGGCGGTGGCCCCGGCGGTGGCCCCGGTGGTGTCCCCGCGTCCCCTCCGTGCGGCCGCCTCCAGGTGTCCCTGCGCTGACTGCAGAGGCTCGAAGCAGCCTCCCTGAACCGCCCTGCGAGATGGCTGACCTGCCGGCCAAGGACTCCAACGGCTTCTCGGACCCCTACGTGAAGATCTACCTGCTGCCCGACCGCAAGAAGAAGTTCAGACCAAAGATGCCCGGAAACGCCTGAACCCGAGTGGGACGAGACCTTCAGCTTCGGGTGCCCCTTCGCCGAAGCTCCTGGAGCTGCACTAGAGCGTACCGGCCCGACCGCCTGTTCCTCATCGGGCAGGTGGTGATGGACAACCTGCTGGAGGCGGCCGAGGCGCGGCCCGAGGTGGCCATCTGGAGGGACATCCAGGAGGGCTCGGGGGTGAGTGGATGTTGAAATGGTGGGCAGCCCCAAAAAGACCCCAAAACTCCTAAAAGATCGCCAAAAATGCAATGGGGTAAATGGTGCTGGAGAACCTTCTGGAGATGGTCACCAGAGGGACATCCAGGAGGGCTCGGGGGTGAGTGGATGTTGAAATGGTGGGCAGCCCCAAAAAGACCCCAAAACTCCTAAAAGATTGCAGAAAAAACTGAAAATGTAATGGGGTAAATGGTGCTGGAGAACCTTCTGGAGATGGTCACCAGAGGGACTTCCAGGAGGGCACGGGGGTGAGTGGACAGTGAAATGGTGGGGAACACATGGGGAACCCCAAAAGATCCCAAAACTCCATAAAAAAGGGTTGTGGGACTGGTGAGGTGAGCAGGAAATCCTGGAGAACCTTCTGGAGATGGTCACCAGCGGGACATCCAGGAGGGGACAGGGGTGAGTGGACAATGAAATGGTGGGGAACACATGGGGAACCCCAAATGATCCCAAAACTCCTAAAAAATCCCGGAAAAAAACCATAAAAAACCCAGGAATTCATGGGGTAAATGGTGCAGGAGAACCTTCTGGAGATGGTCACCAGAGGGACTTCCAGGAGAGGACGGGGGTGAGTGGATGTTGAAATGGTGGGCAGCCCCAAAAAGACCCCAAAACTCCTAAAAGATTGCAGAAAAAACTGAAAATGTAGTGGGGTAAATGGTGCAGGAGAACCTTCTGGAGATGGTCACCAGAGGGACTTCCAGGAGAGGACGGGGGTGAGTGGACAGTGAAATGGTGGGGAACACATGGGGAACCCCAAAAGATCCCAAAACTCCATAAAAAAGGGTTATGGGACTGGTGAGGTGAGCAGGAAAGCCTGGAGAACCTTCTGGAGATGATCACCAGAGGGACATCCAGGAGGGGACAGGGGTGAGTGGACAATGAAATGGTGGGGAGCCCCCAAAAGATCCCAAAACTTCTAAAAGATCCCAGAAAAAACCCCCAAAATTCATGAGAAAAGTGGTCCTGGAGAACCTTCTGGAGATGGTCCCCTGTGGTGGTCAACAGAGGGACATCCAGGAGGGCACGGGGGTGAGTGGGCGCTGAAGTGGTGGGGAGCCCCAAAAAGATCCCAAAACTCTCAAAAGATCCCAGAAAAACCCCAAGAAAAAAGCCAAAAATGTAATGGGGTAAATGGTGCTAGAGAACCTTCTGGAGATGGTCACCAGACGGACATCCAGGAGGGGATGGGGGTGAGTGGACACTGAAATCTTGGGGAACCCATGGGGAACCCCAAAAAGATCCCAAAATTCCTAAAAAATCCCAGGAAAAAACCCCAAGAATTCATAGGGTAAATGGTGCAGGAGAACCTTCTGGAGGTGGTCACCAGAGGGACATCGAGGAGGGGACGGGGGTGAGTGGACACTGAAATGGTGGGGAGATCACGGGGAACCCCAAAAGATCCGTAGAAGACCCCAAAAATTCCATTTAAAAAACGGGTTGTGGGACAGGTGAGGTGAGCAGGTGGTCCTGGAGAACGTTCTAGAGATGGTTCTTCGAGGTTGTTCAAGGACATTGAAATCATGGAGAACCCATGGGGACAAAGGGAGAACCCCAAAAGACCTCAAAATTCCATAGAAAAGTGTCATGGGACTGGTGAGGTGAGCGGGTGGTCCTGGAGAACGTTCTAGAGATGGTCACCAGAGGGAAATCCAGGAGGGGACGGGGGTGAGTGGACATTGAACCCATGGGGAACATCACAAAGATCCCAAAACTCCTAAAAAATCCCAGAAAAAAGCCATGAAAAACCGAAAATTTCATGGGGTAAATGGTTCTGGAGAACCTTCTGGAGATGGTCACCAGAGGGACATCCAGGTGGGGACGGGGGTGAGTGGGACACTGAAATTGGGGAACCCATGAGGGAGAATGGGGAGCCCCAAAACACCTCCAGATTCCATAGAAAAGGGTCATGGGACAGGTGAGGTGAGCAGGTGGCCCTGGAGAACCTTCTGGAGGTGGTTGTTCAAGGTGGCCATTTTGAGGGACATCCAGGAGGCACCTGTGGCACCTGTCCCCTCACCTGTCCCACCTGTCCCTCCCCTTTCTGTGTCCTTCACCTGAGCTCACCTGTGCTCACCTGTCCCTGTCCCTCACCTGTCACACCTGTGCTCACCTGTCCTTCACCTATCCCTCACCTGAGCTCATCTGTCCCTGTTCCTCACCTGTGCTCACTGGTCCCCTCACCTGTCCCACCTGTCCCTGTCCCCTCACCTGTCCCCTTCCCTGTCCCACCTGTCCCTCACCTGTCCCTGTCCCTCACCTGTCCCATCACCTGTCCCACCTGTCCCACCCACAGGAGAAGGCTGACTTGGGGAGGTGAATTTCTCCCTCTGTTACCTGTCCCACCTGTCCCTGTCCCTCACCTGTCCCTCCTGTCCACCTGTCCCCATCTCTCACCTGTCCCTCTACCTGTCCCTGTGTCTCACCTGTTCCACCTGTCCCTCACCTGTCCCCATCCCTCACCTGTCCCACCTGTCCCTCACCTGTCCCCATCCCTCACCTGTCCCTCACCTGTCCCACAGGAGAAGGCCGACCTGGGCAAGGTGAATTTCTCCCTCTGTTACCTGTCCCTCACCTGTCCCACCTGTCCCTGTCCCTCACCTGTTCCTGTCCCTCACCTGTCCCACCTGTCCCTGTCCCTCACCTGTCCCATGTGTCCCTCACCTGTCCCCATCCCTCACCTGTCCCACCTATCCCCATCTCTCACCTGTCCCCATCTCTCACCTGTCCCCATCTCTCACCTGTCCCCACCTCTCACCTGTCCCACCTGTGCCCTCACCTGTCCCCATCCCTCACCTGTCCCTCACCTGTCCCACAGGAGAAGGCCGACCTGGGCGAGGTGAATTTCTCCCTGTGTTACCTGCCCACGGCCGGGCGCCTCACGGTCACCGTCATCCGCGCCTCCAACCTGCGCGCCATGGACCTCACCGGCTACTCAGGTGAGCCTCAGGTGTGTCACAGGTGTGTCACAGGTGTGTCACAGGTGTGTCACATAGCCATGGACCTCACCGGCTACTCAGGTGAGCCTCAGGTGTGTCACAGGTGTGTCACAGGTGTGCCCAGGTGTGTCACAGGTGTGTCACATAGCCATGGACCTCACTGGCTACTCAGGTGTGTCACAGGTGTGTCACAGGTGTGTCACATAGCCATGGACCTCACCGGCTACTCAGGTGAGCCTCAGGTGGGACAGGTGTGTCACAGGTGTGTCACATGGCCATTGACCTGACCAGGTACTCAGGTGAGTCACAGGTGGGACAGGTGTGTCACAGGTGGGGATACGGGACCATGGACCTCATTGGCTACTCAGGTGAGTCACAGGTGTGCTCAGGTGTGTGACAGGTGTGCTCAGGTCTGTCACAGGTGTGCCCAGGTGTGTCACATGGCCATGGACCTGACCGACTACTCAAGTGAGCCTCAGGTGGGACAGGTGTGTCACAGGTGTGTGACGGACAAGTGTGGGACAGGTGTGTCACAGGTGCGGGACAGGTGTGTCACAGGTGTGTCACAGGTGTGTGATGGACAGGTGTGTCACAGGTGTGTCACAGGTGTGTCACAGGGGTGCTCAGGTGTGTGATGGACAGGTGTGGGACAGGTGTGTCAGAGGTGTGTCACAGGTGTGCTCAGGTGTGTGATGGACAGGTGTGGGACAGGTGTGGGACAGGTAGGACAAGGCGGACGCAGGACCATGGACCTGACCGGCTACTCAGGTGAGCCTCAGGTGGGACAGGTGTCATTTTGGGGGATTTGAGGTTAATTTTGGGGGATTTTGGGGTCGTTTGGGGGATTTTGGGGTTGTTTGGGGGATTTTGGGGTCGTTTGGGGGCACTTTGGTGTCCAACCAACCCGGTAATTTTGGGGGTATTTGGGGCAGATTTTGGGGGTGTTTTGTGGTCTATGGGATCCTATGGGTTATTATGGGGTCTGTGGGGTTCCATGGCTCACCATGGGTTATTATGGGGTGCTATGGGGTCTGTGGGGTTCCATGGGGCTCCATGGGTTATTGTGGGGTCTGTGCGTTATTATGGGGCCTGTGGGTTATTATGGGGCCAATGGTTATTATGGGGTCTATGGATTATTATGGGGTTCTATGGGTTTTTATGGAGTCTATGGGTTATTATGGGACCTGTGGGTTATTATGGGGCCTATGGGTTATTATGGGGTCTATGGGGCCTATGGGGTTCCATGGGGCTCCATGGGTTATTATGGGGTCTATGGAGTATTATGGGGTCTGTGGGGTTCTATGGGATCTATGGGGTTCTGTGGGTTACTATTGGGTGCTATGGGGCCAATGGGGTTCCATGGGGCTCCATGGGTTATTGTGGGGTCTATGGATTGTTTTGGGGCGCTTTGGGGTCTATGGGTTATTTTATGGGGTCTGTGGGTTATTATGGGGCCAATGGTTATTATGGGGCCAATGGTTATTATGGGGTCTATGGATTATTATGGGGTCTGTGGGGTTCTATGGGTTATTATGGGGTCTATGGATTATTTTGGGGTGCTTTGGGGCCTATGGGGTCTATGGGTTATTATGGGGCCTATGGGTTATTATGGGGCCAATGGTTATTATCCGGTCTGGGGCCTATAGGGTTCTATGGGTTATTATTTTTATGGGGCCTTAGGTTATGGGGCCTATTATGGGGTCTATGGGGTTCTATGGGTTATTATGGGTTTTATGGGGCCAATGGGGTTCTATGGGGCTCCATGGGTTATTGTGGGGTCTATGGATTATTTTGGGGTGTTTTGGGGTCTATGGGGTCTATGGGTTGGGGCCTGTGGGTTATTATGGGGCCTATGGTTTTTATTCTATGGATTATTTTGGGGTCATGGGGCCTATGGGTTATTATCCATCTGGGCTCTATGGGTTATTATGGGTTTTATGGATTATATGGGGTCCTATGGGGTATGGATTATTTTGGGGTGCTTTGGGGTCTATGGGGTGTCTATGGGTTATTATGGGGCCTGTGGGTTATTATGGGGCCTGTGGGTTATTATGGGGTTCCAATGGGGTTATTTGGGGGTCTATCCATGGGTTGTGTTTATGGATTATTTTGGGGTGCTTTGGGGTCTATGGGTTATTATGGGGCCAATGGGTTATTATGGGGTCTATGGATTATTATGGGGTCTATGGGGTTCTATGGGGTTCTATGGGTTATTTTGGGGTACTATGGGGTTCCATGGGGCTCCATGGGGTTCCATGGGGTCTCCATGGATTATTTTTATGGGCTGGGTCTATGGGGTTTTGGGGACCTGTGGGGTCTTGGGGGACCTGTGGGTTCCATGGGTCTATCCGGTCTGGGTTATTATGGGGTGTTTGGGGTTCTATGGGGTGCTATGGGGTTCTATGGGTTTTATGGGGTCTGGGGTTTTATGGGGTGCTATGGGGTTCTATTATGGGGTTCCCCATGGGAGTCTATGGGTTATTATGGGGTGTTTTGGGGTCTTTCGGGGCCTATGGATTATTCTGGGGTGCTATGGGGTTTTATGAGGTTCTGTGGATTATTATGGGATCTATGTGGTGCTATGGGATTCTATGGGGTTCTGTGGATTATTTGGGGCTATTTTGGGGCACTGTGGGGTCTGTGGGCTTACTATGGGGTCCTATGGATTATTATGGGGTGCTTTGGGGTTCTGTGGAGTTCTATGGGTTTTTATGGGGTGTAGGGTTATTATGGGGTGCTTTGGGGACTGTGGAGTTTTATGGGTTATTATGGAGTCCTGTGCGTTATTATGGACTCTGTGGGTTATTATGGGGTGTTTTGGGGTCTATGGGGTTCTGTGGATTATTTTGGGGCACTGTGGGGTCTGTGGGGTTATTATGGGGTCCTATGGATTATTATGGGGTGCTTTGGGGTTCTGTGGAGTTCTGTGGGTTATTATGGAGTCCTGTGCGTTATTATGGAGTCTGTGGGTTATTATGGGGTGTTTTGGGGTCCTGTGGGGTCTGTGGGGTTCCATGAGGTTCTGTGAATTATTTTGGGCTGTTTTGGGGCACTATGGGGTCTGTGGGTTATTATGGTGTCTGTGGGGCACTATGGGGCTTGTGGTGTTCCATGGGGTTCTGTGGGTTATTATGGGATATGGGGCCTCTGGGGTTTATTATGGGGGGCACTATTTTAGGGTGCTATGGGGTCTATGATTTGTTATTATCATGGGGTGCTATGGGATTCTGTGGATTATTATGGTCTGTTTTGGGGGCTATGGGATATGGGTTGTGTTCTGTGGGGTTCCATTATGGGTGGTCCTATGGAAGTCGCTTTGGGCGTGGCTCCAAGAAGCGCCAGGGCGTATCTAGGAACACGCTGAACCCCATATTAACAGTCTGGTGTTGGGGTTGCTATGGATTCATAATGGGGTGTTTTGGGGTTCTATGGATTAGGGCTTTGGGGTGTTTTGGGGTCTGGGGACGATTTGGGTGATTTTGGGGTTTTTGTAGGGTTTGGGTGTTTGGGGTCTCCCAGTGGGGTCCCCTGGTTGACGATGAGAACATCAACATTGTCATTATTGTTGGGTTGAACTGGTTTGTACTGGGAGGGTTCCTGGATGGAGTATGGGAGGTCTTTGAGGATTTTTTGGGGTATTTGAAGGATCTTGAGGGGATTTTGGGGGGAATTTGGGACATTTGGGGTCATCCTGGAGCAATGGGACGCTCCTTGGTTGATGTCCAACATGAGAGCGTCAACGTCGTCATCATTGTTGGGTTGAACTGGTTTGTACTGGGAGGATCTGGATGGAATTTGGGGCATCTTTAGGGGTCGTTTGGGGTCTTTGGAGGGTCTTGAGGGGATTTTGGGGGGGATTTGGGGGATTTGGGGTCATCCCGGAGCAATGGGACACCCCTTGGTTGATGTCCCCCACGAGAGCGTCAACGTCGTCATCATTGTTGGGTCAAACTGGTTTGTACTGGGAGGTACTGGGGACTCTTTGGAGGGAGTTTTGGGGTCTTTGAGGGGTCCTGGAGGGGTTTTGGGGTGATTTTTGGGGGTTTTGGGGCATTTGGGGTCATCCTGGAGCAATGGTTGACGTTGGATGATGCCCAACATGAGAACATCAATGTCATCATCATTGGGTTCAACTGGTTTGTACTGGGAGGGCTCCTGGATAGAGTTTGAGGGGTCTTTGGGGATCTCCTGGGGGTTTTGAGGGGGTTTGGGGGCATTTGGGGTCATCCCAGATCAATGGGACACTCCTTGGTTGACATCCTCCATGAGAACGTCAACGTTGTCATCATTGTTGGGTCGAACTGGTTTGTACTGGGAGGGCTCCTGGATAGAGTTTGAGGGGTCTTTGGGGATCTCTTGGGGTTTTTGAGGGGATTTTGGGAGGATTTGGGGGAATTTGGGGCCATCCCAGAGCAATGGGACACTCTTTGGTTGACATCCTCCATTAGAACATCAACGTCATCATCATTGTTGGGTTGAACTGGTTTGTACTGGGAGGATCCTGAGGAAACTTTGGAGGGAATTTTGGGGTCTTTGTGGTGTCCTGGAGAGGTTTTGGGGTGATTTTTGGGGGTTTTGGGACCTTTGGGGTCATCCCAGAGCAATAGGACGCCCCTTGGTTGACGTCCTCCATGACAGCGTCAACGTCGTCATCCTTGTTGGGTTGAACTGGTTTGTACTGGGAGATACTGGGGGGTGTTTGGAGGGAATTCTGGGGTCTTGGAGGGGGTTTGGGGGAATTTTGGGAAGTTTTGGGGCATTTGGGGTCCTCCCGGAGCAATGGGGCGCTCCTTGGTTGGCGTCCTCCATGAGAGCGTCAACGTCGTCATCATTGTTGGGTCCAACTGGTTTGTACTGGGAGGGTTCCTGGGGGGTCCTGAGGAGATTTTAGGGGGGTTTGGGGAGTTTGGGTTGATTTGGGGGGATTTTGGGATAATTTTCAGGGATTTTGGGATCATTTTCAGGGATTTGGGGATAATTTTTAGGGATTTTGGGGTCGTTTGGGGGGATTTTGGTGTCTTTCGAACCGGGGAGATTTTGGGGTATTTGGGGTGCATTTTGGGGTCTTTTGGGATCCCTCCAGAGTTTTGGGGTCCCCCTGCCCCCCCCAAATCAGTCAGGAGAAGATGATTGGGCTGTTGTGGGTGGACTGGATTTGGGGTCATTTTGGGGATTTTTGGGGTCATTTTTGGGGGATTTTGGGGTCCCTTAAAACCGGGGATTTTTGGAGTATTCTGGGGGATATTTGGGGTTTTTTGGGGTCCCCCTGGGCCCCCCAAAATCGTGCATGAGGAGGTGATTGGGCTGGTCCACATGGACCAGATTTGGGGTTGTTTTGGGGGATTTTGGTGTCATTTTGAGGGATTTTGGGGTCATTTTGAGGGATTTTGGTGTCCTTCAAACTGGGGATTTTTGGGGTATTTGGGGTGGATTTTGGGGTCTTTTGGGGTCCCCCCATAGTTTTGGGGTCCCCCTGCCCCCCCAAAATCAGTCTTGAGGAGATGATGGGGCTGTTGTGGGTGGACTGGATTTGGGGTCATTTTGGGGGATTTTGGGGTCATTTTTGGGGATTTTGGGGTCATTTTGGGGGATTTTGGGGTCCTTTCAAACCGGGAATTTTTTTGGGGTATTTGGGGGGGGATTTTTGGTTTTTTGGGGTGCTCCTGACCCCTTTGACCCCCCCGATAGCATCGGGCACAACGAGGTGATCGGGCTGTGCCACGTGGGCAGGGAAACCAATGGGGCCGGATTTGGGGTCGTTTTGGGGGATTTTGGGGGGTCAAACCGGAATTTTGGGGTATTTTGGGGGGGATTTGGGTTTTTTTGGGGTGCCCCTGAGCCCTGTGACCCCCTCAATAACATCGGGCACAACGAGGTGATCGGGCTGTGCCAGGGGGACAATGATACCAACTTTTGAGGGATTTTGGGGTCGTTTTGGGGGATTTTGGGATCATTTTTGGGGTTTTGGGGGTCCTGCAGAATGGGGGATTTTTGGGGTATTTTGGGGGGCATTTTGGGGTTTTTTGGGGTGCCCCTGACCCCTGTGACCCCCCGATAGCATCGGGCACAAGGAGGTGATTGGGCTGTGCCAAGTGGGCAACTACACCAACTTTTGAGGGATTTTGGGGTCGTTTTGGGGGATTTTGGGGTCACTTCAAACCGGGAATTTTTTGGGGTATTTTGGGGGGGATTTGGGTTTTTTTGGGGTGCCCCTGAGCCCTGTGACCCCCTCAATAGCATCGGGCACAACGAGGTGATCGGGCTGTGCCAGGGGGACAATGATACCAACTTTTGAGGGATTTTGGGGTCGTTTTGGGGGATTTTGGGATAATTTTCAGGGTTTTGGGGGTCCTGCAGAATGGGGATTTTTGGGGTATTTTGGGGGGATTTTGGGGTTTTTTGGGGTGCCCCTGAGCCCTGTGACCCCCTCGATAGCATCGGGCACAATGAGGTGATCGGGCTGTGCCACGTGGGCAGGGAAACCAATGGGGCCGGATTTGGGGTCGTTTTGGGGGATTTTGGGGTCACTTCAAACCGGGAATTTTTTGGGGTATTTTGGGGGGGATTTGGGTTTTGGGGTGCCCCTGAGCCCTGTGACCCCCTCGATAGCATCGGGCACAACGAGGTGATCGGGCTGTGCCAGGTGCGCCATGATACCAACCAAGGGATTTTGGGGTCGGGGGATTTGGGATCATTTGGGGTTTTGAGGGTCCTGCAGAATGGGGGATTTGGGTATTTTGGGGATTTTTGGGTGCCCTGACCCCCTGACCCCCCATAGGATCCCAACGAGGTGATCCCCAGGTGGGCAAGGAACCCCCTTTGAGGGATTTGGGGTCATTTGGGGATTTTGGGAACCCCCAGAATGGGGGATTTTTGGGGTATTTTGGGGATTTTTGGGTTTTTTTGGGTGCCCCAGTTCCTGTGACCCCAGCCCATAGCATGGCACAACGAGGTGGAGGTCGCGTGGGACCCCCCCGTCAAACTCCCTGGGACCCCCCAACCCCCTGGGGAGGTCGGGACCCCCCCCAATCCCCTTGAGACACCCCAAACCCCCAACCCCCAGATCCCATAAGGATCCCATAGGGACACCACAGATCCCATAAGGACCCCATAAGGACCCCCAAGCCCATCGAGCACTGGCACACCCTGGTGGAGGTCGGGACCCCCCAAACCCCCTGGGATCCCCCAGGATCCCATAGGGACACCCCAAAACCCTGGGACCCCCAAATCCCCTCTGGGATCCCCCAAACCCCGATCCCATAAGGACCCCCAGATCCCATAAGGAACCCCCATATGGGACCCCTGACCCCATAAGGAATCCCCTGATCCCATAGGGACCCCTCTGACCCCATAAGGACCCCATAGGGACCCCCAGATCCCATAAGGAACCCCCATAGGGGACCCCAGGATCCCACAGGGACCCATAGAGACCCCCCTGACCCCATAGAGACCCCCTGACCCCCATAGGGGTCCCCCCATCCCATAAGGATCCCATAGGGACCCTTGAACCCCCCCATAAAGACCCCCTGATCCCATTAGGGATCCCATAAGGACCCCTCCCCATGAGACCCCAGAGGGACCCCCAGGACCCCCAGATCCCCCATTAAGGACCCCTGACCCCATAGGGACCCCTGACCCCATAAAGAGAAAGACCCCCTGATCCCATAGGGAATCCCATAGGGACCCCATAAGGACCCCACAGGACCCCCCCCATGATCCCATAGGGACCCCCCCACAGGACCCTATAAGGAATCCCCTGACCCCATAGGGACCCCCTCTGATCCCATAAAGACCCCATAGGGAACCCCCTGACCCCATAAGGACTCCCCTGATCCCATAAGGATCCCATAGGAGACCCCTGACCCCATAGCGACCCCTTGACCCCATAAAGACCCCTAAGGACCCCCCTGATCCCATAAAGACCCCATAGGGACCCCCAGGATCCCATAGGGACCCCCCTGACCCTATTGGGACCCCCTGACCCCATAAAGACCCCTAAGGACCCCCCAGGATCCCATAGGGACCCCTGGAAGCCAAAGGGGACCTGGGGATCCCTGACAGCGTCCGTCTGTCCTGTCCTGTCCCTGTGTCCCCGTGTCCGT
This sequence comes from Emberiza elegans, assembly GCA_024865655.1. Taxonomy (NCBI): domain Eukaryota; kingdom Metazoa; phylum Chordata; class Aves; order Passeriformes; family Fringillidae; genus Emberiza; species Emberiza elegans. The sequence goes on along the minus strand of JALJVW010000131.1, from coordinate 822,720 downwards.
CTGTCCGTCCGTCTGCCCCATCCCTGTCCCTCCGTCTGTCCCCGTGTCCATCCCCGTGTCCCTCTGTCCCATCCCTGTCCCCCTGTCCGTTCGTCTGTCCCTCTGTCCCTCCCATGTCCCTCCCTGTCCCCTGTGTCCGTCTGTCCGTCCCTGTCCCCCTGTCCCGGTGTCCGTCTGTCCCTCTGTCCCTCTGTCTGTTCCCGTGTCCGTCTGTCCCTGTGTCCCTGTCCGTCCGTCTGCCCCATCCCTGTCCCTCTGTTCGTCCCCGTCCCTGTGTCCGTCCCTCTGTCTGTCCCCCTGTCTGTCTGTCCCCCTGTCTGTCTGTCCCTGTCCCTCTGTCCCTCCGTCTGTCCCCGTGTCCATCCCCGTGTCCCTCTGTCCCTCCCTGTCCCCCTGTCCGTCTGTCTGTCCCCGTGTCCCGGTGCCCATCTGTCCCCGTCTCTGTCCGTTTGTCCCCCTGTCCGTCTGTCCATCCGTGTGTCCGTGGGTCCCTCTGTCCCTGTGTCCATCCCCCATGTCCCCGTGTGTCCCCCTGTCCGTCTGTCCGTCCGTGTGTCCATCTGTCCCTCTCTCCTTGTGTCCATCCCCGTGTCCCCGTGTGTCCGTCTGTCCATCCCCGTGTCTGTCCGTGTGTCCGTCTGTCCGTGTGTCCGTCTGTGTGTCCCTGTGTCCGTCCGTGTGTCTGTCCGTGTGTCCCCCTGTCCGTCCGCATGTCCGTCTGTCTATCCCCGTGTCCGTCCGTGTGTCCATGCCTGTGTGTCGTCCGTGTCCGTCCGTCCGTGTCCCTCCCGTCCCCGTCCTGTGTCCGTGTGTCCGCCTGTCCTCCCCCCCTGTCCCCGGGTGTCCGTCTGTCCGTGTGTCCGTCTGTGTCTGTGTGTCCGTGCGTCCGTGTGTCCCTGTGTCCGTCCCTGTGTCCGTGTGTCCGTCCATGTGTCCGTGTGTCCGTCCGTCTGTCTGTCCCCCTGTCCGTCTGTCCGTCCGTGTGTCCGTGTGTCCGTCCCTGTGTCTGTGTGTCCGTGTGTCCGTGTGTCCGTGTGTCCGTCTGTCCGTCCGTGTGTCCCCAGGAGAAGGCTCTGACCAAGGCGGCCCCGCGGGACAAAGCGGCCCCGGGAGAGGCCCTGGGCCCGCCCTGAGCGGTGAGCGCCAAACTGGGAGCACTGGGATGGACTGGGAGGGACTGGGAGCCAAACTGGGAGCACTGGGATGGACTGGGAGCCACACTGGGACGGACTGGGAGGGACTGGGAGTCAAACTGGGACAGACTGGGCAAACTGGGAACACTGGGAGCCAAACTGGGACGGACTGGGAGCACTGGGAGGCACTGGGAGCCAAACTGGGACGGACTGGGAGCCAAACTGGGAGCACTGGGAGCACTGGGAGCCAAACTAGGAGCACTGGGAGCCAAACTGGGATGGACTGGGAGCCAAACTGGGAACACTGTGATGGACTGGGAGCACTGGGAGCCAAACTGGGAGCACTGGGAGGCACTGGGAGCCAAACTGGGAGGGACTGGGAGGGACTGGGAGCTAAAGTGGGCAAAATGGGAGGGACTGGGAGCCAAACTGGGAACACTGGGAGCCAAACTGGGAGGGACTGGGAGGGACTGGGAGCACTGGGATGGACTGGGAGTCAAACTGGGAACACTGGGAGGGACTGGGAGCTAAAGTGGGCAAACTGGGAGGGACTGGGAGCCAAACTGGGAGCACTGGGAGGGAACTGGGAATTCATATTTTCATACTGGGAGGGCACTGGGCCATACTGGGAATTCATTGGTCCATACTGATCCATACCAGTCTGTACTGGCCCGTCCCAGTTTATACTGGTCTGTACTGGTCTGTACTGGTTTATACCGGTCCATAGGGGTTTATACTGGTTCCTACTGGTCCATACCAGTCCATACTGGATTATACTGGTCCATACTGGTGCGTACTGGTTTATACCGGTCCATACTGGTTTATATTGATCCATACTGGTTTATACTAATTTATTTGTTTATACTGGTTTATACTGGTTTATACTGGTTTGTACTGGTTTATACTGGTCCATACCAGTCCATACCGGTTTATACTGATTTATAATGGTCTATACCAGTCCATACTGGTCCATACCACTCCATACCGGTTCATACTGGTCCATACTGGTCCATACCAGTCCATACTGGTTCACACTGGTCCGTGCTGGTCCATACTGGTTTATACTGGTCCATACCACTCCATACTGGTTCATATTGGTCCATACTGGTCTATATCAGTCCGTACTGGTTTATACTGGTCCATACTGGTTCATACTGGTCCATACCAGTTTATACTGCTCCATACCCATCCATACTGGTCCATACTGGTCTATATCAGTCTGTACTGGTTTATACCGGTCCACAGTGGTCCATACCGGTCCATACTGGTCCATACTGGTCCGTACCACTCCACACTGGTCCATACTGGTCCGTACCACTCCACACTGGTCCATACCGGTCCATACTGGTCCATACTGGTTCTCACTGGTCCGTGTTGGTCCATACTGGTCCATACCACTCCATACTGGTCCGTACTGGTCCATACTGGTCCGTACTGGTTCTCACTGCTCCGTGCTGGTCCGTACTGGTCCATACTGGTTCATACTGGTCCGTACTGGTCCGTACTGGTCCGTACTGGTTCTCACTGCTCCGTGCTGGTCCGTACTGGTCCATACTGGTTCATACTGGTTCTCACTGGTCCATACTGGTTCATACCGGTCCATACTGATTCTCACCGGTCTGTACCGGTCCATACCGGTCCATATACCAGTCCGTACTGGTTCTTACTGGTTCATATCACTCCATACTGGTCCATACCGGTCTGTACTGGTCCGTACCGGTCCGCACTGGTTCTCAGTGGTCCGTACCACTCCATACCAGTCCATACTGGTCCATACTGGTCCGTACTGGTCCATACTGGTCCGTGCTCTGGTCCCCCGCTGGTTCTCAGTGCTCAGAGCTGCCCATGGGGGGGAGCCATGGGAGCCATGGGGAAAAGCATGGAGCCATGGGGGCGGAGCCATGGAGCCATGGGGGCGGAGCCATGGGGGCGGAGCCATGGAGCCATGGGGGCGGAGCCATGGAGCTGAAGCCATGGGGGCGGAGCCATGGAGCCATGGGGGCGGAGCCATGGAGCCATGGGGCGGAGCCATGGAGCCGCAGCCATGGGGCTGAAGCCATGGGGGCGGAGCCATGGAGCCATGGGGGCGGAGCCATGGAGCCATGGGGGCCCCCCAAGCCACGGGGGGCCCCCCCACCCACTGACCCCCAAACCCATGGGTGGGTGGGGAACCCAAAATGGGGCCAAAACATGGGGGCTCCCCCCCCCCCCCCCCCGTGTGTGTCAGTTCGTGTTTGGGGAGGGGGACCCCAAAAAAGGGAAACCCTAAAAAAGGGACCCCAAAAAATGGGATTGGGTGGACCCCAAAATGGGACCCTAAAAAGGGAGAGGGAGACCCCAAAAATGGGATTTGGGGGGACCCCAAATATGGAAACTCTAAAAAAGAGGGGGACCCCAAAAATGAGGTTTGGGGGGGACCCCAAAAATGGAAACCCTAAAAAAACGGACCCCAAAAATAGGGGAGGGGGACCCCAAAAAATGGAAACCCTAAAAAGGGACCCCAAAAACCCCAAAAATAAAAAGGGAACCCCAAAAATACTGGGGAAAACGGACCCCAAAAATGGGATTTGGGGGGACCCCAAACAATGGAAATCCTAAAAAAAGGAACCCCAAAAAAGGGGGACCCAAAAAAACCCCCAAAACCCCCCAAAAAAGGAAACCCTAAAAAAAAACACCCCTAAAAAGGGAGGGGACCCCAAAATGGGATTGGGGACCCCAAATGAAACAGAAGGAACCTAAAAAAAAAGGGGACCCCAAAAAAAGGCATCCCAAAAATGCGATTGGGTGAACCCTAAAAGAAGGGAACCCTAAAAATGGGGGGGACCCCAAAAAAGAATTCGGGGGATCCCAAAAAGGGATTTGGGGACCCCAAAATGGGACTTCAAGTAAGGGACCCCCAAAAAGAGGGAGGGGAGGAACCCCAAAAAAAAAAACCAAAATGGGACCCCAAAAAGGCGACCCCAAAAAAGGGGGGTGGGGACCCCAAAATTTGGGGACCCCAAAATGGGAGGGTGGGGGACCCCCAAAAAAGGAGGGGGGACCCAAAAATTGGGACCCCAAAAAGGAAAACAAAAAAAGGGGGGACCCCAAAAAAAAAGGAAATGGGATTGGGCAGACCCCAAACCCCCCAAAATAGGAGGGGGACCCCAAAAAGAAACCAAAAAAACCCCCCCAAAATGGGATCGAGGGACCCCCAAAAAAAGAACCCCAAAAATGGGAACCAAAAACAGGATCCCAAAGGACCCCAAAAAAAGGGGGGGAACCCCCAAAAAAATACCCCAAAATGGGGGAGGGGGGACCCCAAAAATATCCCAAAATGGGGCCCCAAAAAAAGACCCCCAAAAAGATCCCAAAAAGGATCAGGGGACCCCAAAGAAAAAGGGGGACCTCAAAAAGGGAACCCATAAATGGACCCCAAAAGAAGGAACCCCCCAAAAAGGGACCCCAAAATGGGACCTGGGAGATCCCAAAAAGGGACCCCAAAAAGAAACCCCAAAATGGGATTGAAGGACCCTAAAAATGGGACCCCAAAATGGGCGAGGGGGGACCCCAAAAAAACCTCAAAAAGGAACCCAAAAAGGACCCCAAAAATGGATCAGGGGGGACCCAAAATAGGACCCCAAAAAGGGACCTAAAAATGGAGGACTCCCCTAAAAAAAGGGACCCCCAAAAAAGGAACCCATAAATGGACCCCAAAAAGGAAGGAAAAAGGGACCCCAAAAAAGGGAACCCCAAAAGGAGGATCTTGGGGTCGCCCCCACCAAAAAAGAACCCCAAAAAGGGACCCCCAAAAACGGACCCCAAAAAGGGACCTTGGGTTGGCCACCCCAAAAAAGGGACCCCCAAAAAGGGACCCCCAAAAAAGGGACCCCCAAAAAAGGGACCCCAATGTCCCCCTGCCAAAAAGGGACTCCAAAAAGGGACCATGGGGGACCCCAAAATAAAGGACCCCTAAAAAAAATGGGACCCCAAAAGGACCCCAGTGTCCCCCCAAAAAAAAGGGACCCCCAAAATGACCCCAAAAGGGTCCCCCTGCCCCCCAAAAAGGACCCCCAAAGGACCCCCAAAAAGGGACCCCCAAAAAAGGGACCCCAATGTCCCCCTGCCAAGGACCCCAAAAGGGACCCCAAAAGGACCCCAAAAAGGACCCTTGGGTTGCCCCCCAGTATCCCCCCAAAAAGGACCCCCAAAAAGGACCCCAAAAAGGACCCCAAAAAAAGACCCCCCAAAAAGGGTCCCCAAAGGGACCCCCCAAAAAAGGGACCCCAAAAAAGGACCCAAAAGGGACCCCAATGTCCCCCCTCAAAAGGACCCCCAAAAAAGGGACCCCAAAAAAGGACCTGGGGGGGGGGTGTCCCTTGTCGTCGTCCCCCCCCAAAAAAGGGACCCCCAAAAAGGGACCCCCAAAAAAGGGACCCCAATGTCCCCTTGCCAAAAAGGGACCCCCCAAAAAAGGACTTGGGGGATGTCCCTTGTCGTCCCCCCCCCCCCAAAAGTGTCCCCATTTTTGTCACCCCCTCCCCCACCCACCGTGTGTGTCCCCCCAAAATCTCCGCGCCCCCCCCCCCCCCCACCCCGGGTGTGTTTGTCCCCAAATGGGACCCGGGGACCCCCAAACCCCCCAGGCCCCCCTCGGTGTCCCCTCGATGTCCTCGTGTGTCCCCTCCCCCCCCGGGTGTGTCCGTGTGGGGCCGGGGGGGTCCCCAAAGCCATAAACCCCCCCCAAAAAAAACCCAAAATCAATAAAGCCCAAATAAGGACCCCGAGAGAGGCTGGTGGCACCTGGGGACAGTGGGGGGGCTGGGGACATTGGGGACATTGGGGACATTGGGGGGGATTTGGGGACATTGGGGGGTTGGGGGATTTGGGGACATTTGGGGGCGTTGGGGACATTGAGGATATTGGGGACATCAATGGGGTTGGGGACATTGGGGGACATTGGGGACATTTGGGGGCATTGGGGACATTGATGGACATTTGGGGACACCTGGGGACAGAGGGGGTTGGGGACATTGGGAGACATCGGGGACATTGAGGGTTTGGGGGCATTGGGGGCATTGGGGGCATTGGGGGGGTTTGGGGTCATTGGGGGCATTGGGGACACTTGGGGACATTGGGGACATTTGGGGATACTGGGGGGATTTGGGGACATCGGGGGGGTTGGGGGACATTGAGGGTTTGGGGACATTGGGGGATTGGGGACACTTGGGGACATTGGGGACGTTTGGGGGATTGGAACATTTGGGGACATTTGGGGACATTTGGATCTTTGGGGACATTGGGGGTTGGGGACGTTGGGGGTTGGGGACATCTGGGGCATGGGGACATTGTGGACACTGGGGACATTTGGGGACATTGGGGACATTGGGGATTTGGGAGGTTGGGGATGTTGGGGACATTGGGGGTTGAGGACGTTTGGTGGTTTGGGGACATTGAGGACACTGGGGACATCTGGAACTTTGGGGCTTTTGGGGACATTTGGGGACATTTGGGGGTTTGGGGACATTGGGGACATGGGGGGGTTGGGGATGTTGGGGGTTGGGGACATTTGGGGACATTTGGAACTTTGGGGACGTTGGAGACATTGGAGGGTTGGGGACATTTGGGGACATCTGGCGATTTGGGGACATTGAGGACATTAGGGACATTTGGGGACCTTGGGAACTTTGGGGACGTTGGGGACAGTTGGGGACATTTGGGGACGTTGGGGACAGTGCGGTGTTGGAGGGGTTGGGGACATTGGGGACATGGAGAGGACACTGGGAACTTTGGGGACAATGAAGACGTTGGCAACGTTGGTGACATTCGAGGACATTTGGGGACCCTGGGGGGGATTGGGGACATTGGGGGCTGGGAACGCTTGGGGACATTTGGCGGTTTGGGGACACTGAGGACACTGGCGACATTTGGGGACATTGGGGAGGACATTTGGAACTTAGGGGACATTGGGAGTTGGGGACATTTGGGGACATTTGGGGGCTTTGGGGACATCGGGGACATTTGGGGGTAGGGTGATGGGGACGTTGGGAACGTTGGGGACATTGGGGACATTGGGGGGACATTGGAGGGGTCGGGGACATTTTTTGGGGACATTTTTGGGGACATTTTTGGGGACATTTTTGGGGACATCACTGGGGACATCACGGGGGGCGCGGGACGCGCGGGGGGGGGCGGGGCTGTCGCTGTCCCCCGCCCCGTCCCTCTGTCCCCGTCCCTCCCAACCCCTCCCCTCCCGAAGCGGAGCCGAACCCTCCCGAAGCGGAGCCGAGCGGAGCCAGAGCGCAGCCGAGGCCAGAACCCGCGCCCGGGCGGCGCGAGCGGAACCGGAGCCGAACCCGCGGCCGGGAAGAGCCGAACGGAGCCGAGCGGAGCCGAACCCGAGGCCGGGCAGCTCCGAGCGTTGCCGAACCGGGGCCGGGAGCATCCGAACCTCTCCGAACGCGTCCGAACGCCGCCGAACCGAGCCCGAACGCCGCCGAGCGGAGCGAACGCCGCCCTGGCCGAACCCCCGAAGCGGGCCGACCCTCCGGGCGCATCCGAACCCTCCCGTTCCGAACGTATCCGAGAACGCGGGCTCCGAACGGGCCCGAACCGCTGGAGCGAACTGAGCCCGGCCCGGTGCCGAACCCCCAGAACGGAGCCGAACCCCCATCCCCTCCCGGTATGGACCGAACCCCCCACCCCCTCCCAGGTGCCCCGTCCCCCTCCCAGTCGGGAGCCCCATCCCCCTCCCAGTACAGGCCCGGCCCCGAACCCTTCCCCAGTATGGACGGTCCCTCCCACCCTCCCAGAAGGACCAGAGCCCCATCCCCTCCCGATGGACCCGGCTCGTTTTGGGGTTCCCGTTTTTTTTTTGGGGGGGGGTGTCGTTTTGGGATGCTCGATTTGGGGGCTGGGGCCCTCATTTTGGGGTCCTGATTTTGGGGAGGGGGGGACCCCAATTTTGGGGTCCCCAGTTGGGGTTCCATTGGGGTCCCAGTTGAGACTATTTGACCCCGTTTTCCCAGTCACGATTTGGGATTCCAGTTTGGGGGTCCTTTTGAACCCATCCCCTCCCAGGTCGTTTGGGGTCCCCATTTTGAGGTCCCAGTTTTGGGGTCCCTCTCCTGGGGTCCCTTTTGGGGTCCAGTTTTGGGGGTCAGTTTGGGGTCCCCATCCCCTCCCAATTTTGACCAGTCCTTTCTGTACGGGGGTCAGTTGGGGGGTCGTTTTTGTTTTTTTTTTTTTTTGGGATCCCAATTTTGGGGTCCCCCATTTGGGGAGTTCGTTTGGGGTCCCCATTTTGGGGTCCCCACCTTTGTGGGGTCTGTTTTTTATGGGGAGGGTCGTTTTGGGGTCCCAATTTTGGGGTCCCTATTTTTGGGTTTTTTTGGGCTGTGAATTTTGGGGGGGGGTTTTTGCAGTCCCATTTTGGGGGTCGTTTTGGGGCTGTGAATTTTTGGGGGGGTCGTTTTGGGGTTCCAATTTTTGGGGTCCCCATCTTTTGTGGGGTCGTTTTGGGGGTCCTCATTTTGGGTCCCCATTTAGGGGGTCGTTTTTGTGGCGTCATTTTGGGTCCCCATTTTGGGGGTCCCTTTGGGGTTTCCATTTTGGGGGTCTTTTTGGGGTCGTTTTGAATTTTGGGGGGTCCCATTTTAGGGTCCTGTTTTTGGGGTCCCCAATTTTAGGGGTCCCAATTTTTGTGGGGTCAGTTTGGGGGTCCCCATTTTGGGGTCCCAATTTGTGGGGTCAGTTTGGGGGGGTCGTGGTTTTGGGGTTCCCATTTTGGGATCCCCATTTTGGTCCCTCGTTTTGGGGGTCATTTTGGGTCCCAATTTTGGGGGGTCGTTTTTGGGGTCCTTTTTGGGATCCCAATTTAAAGGTCCCTTTTTTGGGAGTCGTTTTGGGGTCCCCATTTTGGGGGGTCCCAGTTTGGGGGTCATTTTTGGGGGCCCATTTTGGGGTCCCAATTTTTGGGGTCGTTTTGGGGGTCCCAATTTTTCCATAGGGTCAATTTTTTTTGGGGTCGTTTTGGGGTCCTCATTTTGGGGTCCCCATTTTAGGGGGTCGTTTTGGGGGCTCAATTTTGGGGGTCGTTTTGTGGGATCGGTTTGGGGTCCCCATTTTGAGGGGTCAATTTTGGGGGCAGTTTGGGATCCTGATTTTTGGGGGGCCGTTTGATTTTTAGGGTTCGTTTTGGGGTTTGGGATTCCATTTTGGGGGTCCCATTTTTGGGGTCCCAATTTGGGGGGGGGGATCTTTTTGGGGCTGTGAATTTTTTTTGGGGGGGGCGCTTTTTGGGGTCCCCATTTTGGGGAGGGGTCGTTTTGGGGGGGTCATTTTTGTGGGGTCATTTTGGGGTTCCAGTTTTCGGGTCCTAATTTTGGGGTCCCCATTTTGGGAGGGGTCGTTTTGGGGGTGATCATTTTTGTGGGGTCATTTTGGGGGTCCCCATTTTGGGGGGGGTCGTTTTGGGGTCCCAGTTTTGGGGTCCCCATTTTTGGGGCGTCATTTTGGGGTCCTGATTTTGGGGTCCCCATTTTTTGGGGCGTCATTTTGGGGTCCCGGTTTTGGGGTGCCCGTTTTGATGGGGTCGTTTTGGGGGGGTCATTTTTGGGGTCCCAATTTTAGGGTCCCCGTTTGGGAGGGTCATTTTGGGGCCCTGATTTTGGGGTCCCATTTTGGGGGTGTCATTTTGGGGTCTCAATTTTGGGGTGCCCATTTTGTGGGGTCAATTTGGGGTCTCAATTTTGGGGTCCCCATTTTGTGGGGTCAATTTGTGGGTGTCATTTTTGGGTTCCCAATTTTGGGGTCCCCGTTTTGGGGTCCCCATTTTGGGGTCCCCATTTGGTAGGGTCGTTTTGGGGTCCTGATTTTGGGGTTCCCATTTTGGAGTGTCGTTTTTGGAGGGGTCATTTTTGGGGTCCCAATTTTGGGGTCCTGAATTTGGGGTCCCGGTTTTGGGGTGTGTACAGTTTGGGTGTGCAGTGTGTACAGGTGAGTGGGGTCCCAATTTTAGGGTGTCCACAGGTTGGGGAGGTGTGTGTTTGGGGTCCAGATGTCAGGTGTCCCCATTTTGGGGTCCAGAGGTGTCCCAGGTTTGGGGTTCTGATTTTGGGGTCCCAATTTTGGGGTCCCAATTTTGGGGTGTGTGCAGGCCCCGACCCCAATTCCCATAAACCCCAATGAGGTGGGACCCAATGCTGGTGTGGTGTGTGTGCACAGGTAGTATGTGTCTGGTGCAAGTGTCTGTGTACAGGTGTGTACAGGTGTGTGCAAGGGTGTGTGTGCAGGTGTGTGCACAGGTGTGTGTGTACAGTGTGTGTGTGAGTGTGCACAGGTGTGTGTACAGGTGTGTGTGTGTGTGCACAGGTGTGTGTGCTGTGTATGGGTGTGCAGGTGTGCACAGGTGTGTGTGTGTGCAACATGTACAGGTGTGCACAAGTGTGCACCAGCAGTGTGTCTAAGCACCAAGTGTGTGTGTGTGTGTGCACGCAGGTCTGTTGTACACAGGGGTGTGAGGGTGTGTACACACAACTGTGTGTTTGTGCACAGTGTGTCTGTGCGTGCACTGGTGAGTGTGTACAGGTGTGTTTGTGCACGCACAGGTGTGTGTGTGTGTGTGTGCACAGGTGTGCACAGGTGTGCAGATGTGTTTTCGTGTGCACAGGTGTGCATCTGTGTACCCAAGTGTGCCCAGGTGTGTGTGTGTGTGTGTGCACGCAGGTCTGTTTGTACACAGGTGTGCACAGGTGAGTGTCCATGCACACAACAGGTGTGCGCACGTGAGTGTGTGCACAGGTGTGTTTGTACACAGGTGTGTTTGCACAGAGGTGTGCGCAGGTGTGTGTGATGGGGTTCACAGGTGTGTGTTGTGAACAGGTGTGCCCAGGTGTGTGTGTGTGTGCCCAGATGTGCTTGTACACAGGTGTGCACAGGTGAGTGTGCGTGCACAGGTGTGTATGCACACACGTGTGCACGGGTGTGCGTGTGCGTGTATCTCCATGTGCCCAGGTGTGTTTGTACACAGGTGTGCACAGGTGAGTGTGTGTCTGTGCACGGGTGTGTGTGCGTGTGCCTGCGCGTACAGGTGTGTGTGTATGCACAGGTGAGTGTGTGTGCCCAGGTGTGCACAGGTGTTTGTGTGTGGGTGTGTGTGCACACAGGTGATTGTGTGTGTGTGTGTGTGTGCCCAGGTGTGCACAGGTGTTTGCGTGTGGGTGTGTACAGGTGTACATGTGTACAGGTGTGCACAGGTGTGTGTGTGTGTGTGTGTGTGCCCAGGTGTGTGTGTGTGTGTGTGTGTGTGTGTGTGTGTGCCCAGGTGTGCACAGGTGTTTCTGTGTGGGTGTGTGTGCCCAGGTGTGCCCAGGTGTGCACAGCTTTGGCCCCGCCCCCTTTTACCCCCCCCCCTTATTTTGCATTTTGGGCTTCCCTGCTTTGATTTTGGGGTCCCCCAGGTGGATTTTGGGGTCTCCCAGGTGGATTTGGGGCTCTCCAGGTGGTTTTGGGGATCCCCAGGTGAATTTTGGGGTTTCCAGGTGAAGTTTGGGGATCTCCAGGTGAATTTCGGGATGTCCAGGTGGATTTTGGGGTCCCCCAGGTGGATTTTGGGGTCTCCAGGTGAATTTTGGGGTCCCCCAGGCAGATTTTGGGGTTTCCAGGTGGTTTTGGGGTCCCCCAGGTGAATTTTGGGGTTTCCAGGTGAAGTTTTGGGTTCCCCCAGGTGGATTTTGGGGTGCCCCAGGTGAATTTTGGGGTTTCCAGGTGAAGTTTTGGGATCTCCAGGTGAATTTTGGGGTCCCCCAGGTGAATTTTGGGGTCCCCCAGGCAGATTTTGGGGTTTCCAGGTGAAGTTTTTGCGTCTCTTTGTGGGGTTTTGGGATCCCCAGGTGAATTTTGGGATCCCCAGGTGGATTTTGAGGTCCCCAGATGAATTTTGGGATCTCCAGATGAATTTTGGGTTCCCCCAGGCGGATTTTGGGGGGTCCTCGTGTGGATTTTGGGGTTTCTCTCCGAGATTTTGGGATGCCCAGGTGAATTTTGGGGTCCCCCAGGTGAATTTTGGAGTCCCCCAGGCGGATTTTGGGGTTTCCAGGTGGATTTTGGGGTCCCCCAGGTGGATTTTGTGGGGTCCTCGTGTGGGTTTTGGGGTTTCTCTCTGAGATTTTGGGATGCCCAGGTGAATTTTGGGGTTTCCAGGTGAATTTTGGGGTCCCCCAGGAGGATTTTGGGATCTCCAGATGAATTTTGGGGTTCCCCAGGTGGATTTTGGGGGGTCCTCGTGTGGATTTTGGGGTTTCTCTCAGACATTTTGGGGTCTCCACGTGGATTTTGGGATCCCAATGTGGTTTTTGGGGCTCCCCGTGTGAATTTTGGGGTGTCCAGGTGAAGTTTTGGGGTCCCTTTGTGGGGTTTTGGGGTTTCCAGGTGGTTTGGGGGGGTCTCCAGGTCGATTTTGAGGTTTTTCGTTTGGATTTTGGGGTCTCCAGGTTGGGATTTTGGGGTCCCCAGATGAATTTTGGGATCTCCAGATGAATTTTGGGGTTCACCAGGTGGATTTTGGGGGGTCCTCGTGTGGATTTTGGGGTTTCTCTCCGAGATTTTGGGGTTTCCAGGTGGATTTTGGGGTTTCCAGGTGGATTTTGGGGTCCCCCAGGAGGATTTTGGGGTTTCCAGGTGGATTTTGGGGTTTCCAGGTGGATTTTGGGGTCCCCAGGTGGATTTTTGGGGTCCCCGTGTGGGTTTTGGGTTTCTCTCAGACATTTTGGGGTTCCCCAGGTGGATTTTGGGGGGTTCTGGATTTTGGGGTCTCCAGGTTGAGATTTTGAGGTCCCCAGATGAATTTTGGGATCTCCAGATGAATTTTGGGGGCTCCTCATGTGGGTTTTGGGGTTTCTCTCCAAGATTTTTGGGGTTTCCAGTCGGATTTTGGGGTTCCCCAGGTGGATTTTGGGGTTTCCAGGTGAATTTTGGGGTGTCCTCAGGTGGAGTTTGAGCTTCTTCATGTTGATTTTGGGGTTGTTTGGATTTTGGGGTCTTCAGGTGGATTTTTGGGGCAACTTGGGGTCCACATCTGGATTTTGGGGTCCCTCTCGGGATTTTTGGGGTTCCTGTGTGGATTTTGGGGGTTTCCAGGTGAAATTTGGGGTCCCAGGGGGACCTTTGGGGTATTCTGGGGAAATTTGGGGCTCCCTGAGTGGATTTTGGGGTCCTGGGGGGGTCTCAGAGTTTTTGGGGTGTCCTGGGGGGAATTTGGGGGTCCCAGGGTTTTTTTGGGGTTTTTTGAGGGACTCTTAGAGGGGGGGTTTGGGGTTTTTGGGGGTGATTTGGGGTTTTTTGGGGGAGTTTTGGTGATTTGGGGACCTCAAGGTTTTTTGGGGTTTTTTTTGGAAGGGTTTTGAGTTTTTTTGGGGTTTTTTTGTTTTTTTGGGTTGAGTTTTTGGGGTTTTTGGAGGGTCCCTTTGGGGATTTTTGGGGTTTTTTTTGAGGGGTTTGGGTTTTGGGGTTTTGGAGGTGGTTTTGAGTTTTTTTGGGGTTTTTTTTGGAAGGGTTTTGAGGTTTTTTGGGGTTTTTTTGGAACGGTTTTGAGTTTTTTGGGGTTTTTTTTGGAGGGGTTTTGGGGGTCCCAGGAGGATTTTGGGGTGTCCTGGGGGGTGGTGTTTCTCAGAGGGGTTTTGGGGTTTTGGGAGTGATTTTGGGTTTTTTGGGGATTTTGGTGTTTTGGGGGTGATTTGGGATCCCAGGAGGTTTTTGGGGGTCTCAGAGGGGTTTTTTTTGGGGGTTTTTGGGGATTTTGGTATTTTTTTTTGGATTTTAGGGGTTCTGGGGCTTCAGGGGGGTTTTTGGGGATTTTGGGGGTCTCAGAGGATTTTTTGGGGGGTTGGGTGTTGGGGTTTTTGTGTTTGGGGGGGGATTTGGGGGTCCCAGGAGGTTTTGGGGTGTCCTGGATGGGATTTGGGGGTCCCAGGAGGTTTTGGGGGATCCAGGAGGGTCTTAGAGGAGTTTTTGGGGGTTTTGGTGGTCGGGGGGTTTTGGAGCCGTTTTGAGGGGTCTGGGGAGGGGGGGTCTCGGATCCATTCTTTGGGGGGTCCAGGGGATTTTGGGGGGGTCTGGAGCCGTTTTGGGGGTTTGGAGAATTGGGGGGGGGTCCTGGGGTCTCGGATCCGTTCTGGAGGATTTTGGGGGTCAGGGGATTTTGGGGTCTCTGGAGCCGTTCCGGGGTGTCCGGAAGATGCCGGGGGTCCCTGGGTACCAGGGGGGGTCCCATCCGTTCTGGGGGTTTCTGGACCTTTCCGGGGGTCCTGGGGGTCTCGGAGGATTTTGGGGGTCCGGGGGGTTCCTGGGTACCGGGGGGGGTTCCAGGGGTCTCGGATCCGTTCTTGGAGGATTTTGGGGGATCCCGAGGGGATCCTGGGGGTCCGGGGGGGTCCGGAAGATGCGGGAGGGTCCCTGCGGTACCGGGGGTCTCGGATCCGTCCTGGGGTTTTGGGGTCCGGGGGGTCCTGAAGATTTTGGGGGTCCCTGCGGTACCGGGGGGTCCTGGGGGTCTCAGGATCCGTTCCTGGAGGATTTTGGGGGTCCTGAGGGGTCCCAGGGGGTCTGGGGGTCCGAAGATGGGGGGTCCCTGCGGTACCAGGGGTCTCGGATCCGTTCTTGGAGGATTTTGGGGGTCTCAGGGGGTTTTGGGGGTCTCAGAGCCGTTCTGGGGGATTTTTGGGGGTCTGAGGGGTTCAGGGGTCCGGAAGATGCGGGGGGGGTCCTGGGGTCTCGGATCCGTTCCTGGAGGATTTTGGGGGTCCTGAGGAGATCCGGGGGTCCGGAAGGTGGGGGGTTCCTGACGGTACCGGGGGGTCCCAGGGGTCTCAGATCCGTTCCTGGAGGATTTTGGGGGGTCCCAGGGGTCCCTGCAGGTCCCAGGGTCTCGGATCCGTTCTTGGAGGATTTTGGGGGTCTCGGAGCCGTTCCGGAGGGGTCAGGGGGTCGGAAGATGCAGGGGGTTCCTGCGGTACCGGGGGTCTCAGGGGTCTCGGATCCGTTCCTGGAGGATTTTGGGGGTCCCGGGGGGTTCTGGGGGTCGGAAGGTGCAGGGGTCTCGGATCCGTCCTGGAGGATTCTGGGGGGTCTCGGAGGGGCGGAGCTTCATTTTTTGGGGTGTGCGGGGGAGGGGGGGGCAGGAAGGGAAGGGGGGCAGGAAGGAGCGGGGAGGGAGGGGGGGGGGGGGGAGGAGGAGGAGGAGGAGGAGGAGGGGGGGAGGGGAGGGAGGCCGAAGGCTCGAGGCAGGGCCCGAGCGAGGCCCCCGGGGGGGGGTGCGGGGTAAGGCCGGGGGTGGGGGGAGGGGAGGGGATGGAGGAGGGGGGGGAGGGGCGCGCGCGTGTGCGAGCGCGGGGGGGAGGGGAATTGATGGGGGAGGGCTGCGCGTGCAGGACGGGCCGCGCGCGCCGCGCGGGGTGGGGGATGGGGGAGGGTTTTGCGCTCGCGTGCCGGGGGTGGGGGAGGGGCGGGAGAGTTTTGCACACCTGGGCGCGCGCGGCAGGTGGGGGGAGGGGGAGTGGGGCGGGGCTTGCACGCCCGGCGCGCGTGCACGCGTGAGCAGGGACGGTTTGCGCACCTGTGCGCGTGTGCACGTGGGTTTGTGGCAGGCGGGGCTTGCACACCTGTGCGTGTACAGGTGGGTCTGTGACAGGTGGGGCTTGCACACGCGTGTGTGAGCAGGGACCGTTTGCACACCTGTGCGCGTGGGTTCATGGCAGGTGGGATTTGCACACCCGTGAGTGTGCACACGTGTGGGGTTTGTGCCAGGTGGAGTTTGCACACGCGTGTGAGCACGTGTGGGGTTTGTGACAGGTGGGGCTTGCACACCTGTGTGAGCAGGGACGGTTTGCACACCTGTGTGAGCAGAGTGGGTTTGCACACCTGTGTGAGCAGGGCCTGGTTTGCACACCTGTGTGAGCAGGTGGGGCTTGTGACAGGGCCTGGTTTGCACACCTGTGTGGCAGCCAGGTTTGCACACGCGTGTGAGCACGTGTGGGGTCTGTGACAGGAGGGGTTTGCACACCTGTGAGTGTGCACACGTGTGGGGTTTGTGACAGGTCGGCTTTGCACACCTGTGAGTGTGCCTGGTTGCACACTGGGTGTTTGTGACAGGTGGGTGGCACCTGTGCGTGAGCAGGACTGCACACCTGTGTGAGCAGGACAGGGTGGGTTTGCACACTTGTGAGTGTGAGCAGGCACGGGCCTGCACACCTGTGTGAGGAGGGGTGAGTTGCACACCTGTGCGTGTGCACGTGGGTCTGCGACAGGTGGGGTTTGCACACCTGTGTGAGCAGGGACCGTTTGCACACCTGTGTGTGACAGGTGGGCTTTGCACACCTGTACGCATGTGCCAGTGGGTCTGTGGCAGGTGAGGTTTGCACACATGTGTATCACAGGTGGGGTTTGCACACCTGTGGGCGGGGACGGTTTGCACACCTGTGTGTGACGGCTCTTTGCACACCTGTGTTCAGGGAGGTTGTTGCACACAGGGGACCCCGGTTTGGTCCCCCTGAACTCCTTAGGACCCCCCAAATTCCCCAAATCCCCCCCAAAATCCCCCCTGACCCCCCAAATCTCCCCAAAACCCCCAGACCCCCCAAAATCCCCCCCAAAATCCCCCAGACCCCCCCAAAATCCCCCCCAAAATCCCCCCAGACCCCCCAAAATTCCACCTTTGGGACCCCCCCAAACCTGTGTCCCCAGACCCCCAAAAATCCCCCAGGACCCCAAGGACCCCTGGTTTGCATCCCCAAATCCTTCTGGGGACTTCCCTGACCCTGTGACACCCCAGACCCCCAAATCCCCCAGACCCCCTAACACCCCCAGACCCCCCAAATCTCCCACTCAGGACCCTCTAGGAGACCCCAGACCCCCAAAAACCCCACCAGACCCCAAAATTCCCACTTAGGGACCCCCTAATCTCCCCCCAGGACCCCCTGATCTCCCCCAAAACACCCCAAACACCCCCAAAACCCCCAAAATCTCCCACTTAGGACCCCCAAATCCCCCCAAAATCTTTCATAACCCCAAAATCTCCCACTCTGGACCCCCCAAAACCCCTAACACCCCCAGACCCCCACATCTCCCACTTAGGACCCCCCAAAATCCCCAGACCCCAAATCTCCCAGTGAAGACCCCCCCCAAACGCCCCCAGACCCCCAAATCTCCCACTTAGGACCCCAAACCCCCAGATCCCCCCAGACCCCCAAATCTCCCCCTTAGGACCCTCTAGGAGACCCCCAGACCCCCCAAATCTCCCAAAATCCCAGGACCCCCCACGCCCAAATCTCCCACCCAGGACCCTCTAGGAGACCCCAGACCCCCAAATCTCCCACCCAGGACCCCCAAAATCCCCCAGACCCCAAATCTCCCAGTGAAGACCCCCAAAACGCCCCCCCACCCCAAATCTCCCATCAGGACCCCCAAAATTCCCCCAAAATCCCCCAGACCCCCAAATCTCCCACTCAGGACCCCCAAAATCCCCCCCAGACCCACCCCAGACCCCCAAATCTCCCACTCAGGACCTTCAAAATCCCCCCCAAACCCCCAAATCTCCCACTCAGGACCCCCTCCTAACCCCCAGACCCCAAAATCTCCCACTCAGGACCCCCAAAATTCCCCCAAATCCCCCAGACCCCAAATCTCCCACTCAGGACCCCCAAAACCCCCCAAACCCCAAATCTCCCACTCAGGACCCCAAAATGCCCCCCAAACGCCCCCAGACCCCCAAATCTCCCACCAGGACCCCAAAATCCCCCCCCACCCCCCCCAAACCCCAAAATCTCCCACTTAGGACCCCCAAACCCCCCAAATCTCCCCAGACAGGACCCCCCCTTAAAATGCCCCCAAACGACCCCAAACCCCAAATCTCCCAGTCAGGACCCCAAATTCCCCCAAAATCCCCCCCCAACCCCAAATCTCCCACCCAGGACCCCCAAAACCCCCCCAAACCCCCCCAAATCTCCCACTCAGGACCCCAAAATCCCCCAATTCCCCCCAGACCCCCAAATCTCCCCAGGACCCCCAAACACCCCCAGACCCCCAAATCTCCCACCCCAGGACCCCCCTAACCCCCTGTGTTGCCCCCCCAGCAGCTCCCGGGCCCCTGAAGCCGGCGATGCCCCTGGCCCATGGCTGCCCCTAGGATGGCCCTCAGGGCACCTCGGCGCCGGTGCCCCCCGGCGCTGCCCCCCCGAGCCCCCCTGGTGCTGGGGGTGCTGGGGGTGCTGCTGGGGGCGGGCGCGGTGCCCGGGGCAGGGGGCAGCGCCTCGGGCACCCCCTGCCCGGCCGCCTGCACCTGCAGCAACCAGGCCAGCCGGGTGATCTGCACCAGGAGGGAGCTGCTGGAGGTGCCGCAGAGCATCTCGGTCAACACGCGCTACCTGAACCTGCAGGAGAACCACATCCAGGTACGGAAAGGGTTAATGAAGGGAAAGATTTTGGGATTTTTGTAATATTTGTAATTTTTCAAATATTTTTAGTGTTCTTTGGGACACGGCAGAGAAAGGGTTAATTTCAGAAATTGTAATTTAAAAAGAATATTTTTAGAGAAAATTTGCCAGGAAATGGGGAGGAAAGGGTTAATTTAAAATTATTTTTAAATATTTCAAATATTAAAATTTTTAATATTGAATTTTAATATTTTTTAAATATTGAAATATTAAATTTTAAATATTTTAATATCAATATTCTCGGGAGATGGCAGGGAAAGGGTTAATTTTATAAAAGATTTTTAATATTTTTCTATTTTTACTATTTTTAACATTTCACATATTTCACGTATTTGACGTATTTTTATATTTTTAATATTCTTAACCTTTCAATATTTTTACATTCCTTTCAATATTTTTACACTCCTGTATTTTAAAATTTTAAAATATTTTTATTATTTTTAATATTTTTGTATATCTGTAGTATTTTAATTGGTAATTTTAAATTTTTTTAATTAATAAAATTTTTATTAGAATTTTTTAATTTAAATATTTGAAATATTTCAATGCGCGAGCTGCTGGAGGTGCCGCAGAGCATCTCGGTCAACACGCGCTACCTGAACCTGCAGGAGAACCACATCCAGGTACCCAAGGGGTTAACGAAGGGAAAGATTTTGGGGTGTTTTGAATATTTTAATATTTATGATGTTTTTAGAGAGAATTCCCTGGGACACGGGGGTGAAAGGGTTAATTTCTAAAAAATATTTTGAGTATTTTTGAACGGTCTTGGGACATGGAGGGGAAAGGGTTAATTTAAAATTATTTTTTAAATATTTCAAATATTAAAATTTTTAATATTGAATTTTTAATATTATTTTAAAATATTGAAATATTAAATTTTAAATATTTTAAGTATCAATATTCTCGGGAGATGGCAGGGAAAGGGTTAATTTTATAAAAGATTTTTAATATTTTTTCTATTTTTACTATTTTTAACATTTTACATATTTTACATATTGGACATATTTTTATATTTTTAATATTCGTAATCTTTCAATATTTTTACATTCCTTTCAATATTTTTACACTCCTGTATTTTAAAATATTTTTATTATTTTTAATATTTTTGTATATCTGTAGTATTTTAATTGGTAATTTTAAATTTTTTTAATTAATAAATTTTTTTATTAGAATTTTTTATTTAAATATTTGAAATATTTCAATGCGCGAGCTGCTGGAGGTGCCGCAGAGCATCTCGGTCAACACGCGCTACCTGAACCTGCAGGAGAACCACAGCCAGGTACGGAAAGGGTTAACGAAGGGAAGGATTTCGGGGTGTTTTGAATATTTTAATATTTATGATGTTTTTAGAGAGAATCCCCTGGGACACGGGGGTGAAAGGGTTAATTTCTAAAAAAATATTTTGAATATTTTGAGTATTTTTGAACGGTGTTGGGACATGGAGGGGAAAGGGTTAATTTAAAATTATTTTAAAAATATTTCAAATATTAAAATTTTTAATATTAAATTTTTAATATTTTTAAATATTGAAATATTAAATTTTAAATATTTTAAGTTTTCAATATTCTTTGGCGGGAAAGGGGTTAATTTTATAAAAAGATTTTAAATATTTTTTCTATTTTTACTATTTTAAACATTTTACGTATTTTTACATATTGGACATATTTTATATTTTTTTAATATTCAGAACATTTCAATATTTTTAATTCCTTTTCAATATTTTTTAAATCCTGTATTTTTAAAATATTTTTATTATTTTCAATATTTTTGTATATCTGTAGTATTTTAATTGGTAATTTTAAATTTTTTAATTAATTTTTTTATTAGAATTTTTTATTTAAATATTTGAAATATTTCAATGCGCGAGCTGCTGGAGGTGCCGCAGAGCATCTCGGTCAACACGCGCTACCTGAACCTGCAGGAGAACCACATCCAGGTACGGAAAGGGTTAACGAAGGGAAAGATTTCGGGGTGTTTTGAATATTTTAATATTTATGATGTTTTTAGAGAGAATCCCCTGTGACACGGGGGTGAAAGGGTTAATTTCTAAAAAAATATTTTGAATATTTTGAGTATTTTTGAACGGTCTTGGGACATGGAGGGGAAAGGGTTAATTTAAAATTATTTTTTAAATATTTCAAATATTAAAATTTTTAATATTGAGTTTTTAATATTTTTTAAAATATTGAAATATTAAATTTTAAATATTTGAAGTATCAATATTCTCGGGAGATGGCAGGGAAAGGGTTAATTTTATAAAATATTTTTAATATTTTTTCTATTTTTACTATTTTAAACATTTTACATATTTTACATATTGGACATATTTTTATATTTTTTAATATTTCAGAATTTTCAATATTTTTTTACATTCCTTTCAATATTTTTACACTCCTGTATTTTAAAATATTTTTATTATTTTTAATATTTTTGTATATCTGTAATATTTTAATTGGTAATTTTAAATTTTTTTAATTAATAAAATTTTTTATTAGAATTTTTTATTTAAATATTTGAAATATTTCAATGCGCGAGCTGCTGGAGGTGCCGCAGAGCATCTCGGTCAACACGCGCTACCTGAACCTGCAGGAGAACCACAGCCAGGTGGGACACGGCGGGGAAAGGGTTAATTTCAGAAAATATTTTGAATATTTTTTAGTATTTTTAATATTTTTAGAGAAAATTCACCGGGACACACTGGGAGGGGAAAGGGTTAATTTCATTACCTGGACCTGCAGGAGAACCACATCCAGGTGGGACTGACTGGGGAGGAAAGGGTTAATTCTATAAGATATTTATAATTTTAAAAATAATTTAATATTTTAATTTTCTTTTTGTTTTTTAGTATTTTGATTTTTAGTATTTTTAATACTTATTTTAAATTTTTTACTTTTAAAAAATATTTTGATTATTTTTAATAGTTTAATATTTCTGTACTTTAATATTTTAGTATTTTAACATTTTAATATTTGTAAAATTTCGTATTTTGCTATTTTTAATATTTTAATAGTTTTGTGTTTTCGTGTTTTAATTTTCTTGTACTTTTGTATTTTTTGTGTTTGTGTATTTTAGTATTTTAATATGTGTTTCAGTATTTGTGTAATTTAACATTTTAGTACTTTCGTATTTTAATATTTGTGTGATTTATTGTTTTAGTATTTTTACTGTTCTTATTATTTTTTACATTCTTATATTTTTGTATTTTTGTGTTTTAATATTTGTGTGACTTAGTATTTTAGTATTTTAATTTTCTTGCACTTTTGTCTTTTTATTATTTTATTATTTTATTATTTTAATATTTTAGTATTCTTAATTAAAGTCCGTGCTAAAGTCCACGTTGAAGTATTAAATCCGTGCTAAAGTTGGTGCTAAAATATTAAAGTTTGTGCTGAAGTATTAAAGTCCGTGCTAAACTCTGTGCTAAAGTATTAACGTCTGTGCTAAAGTATTAACGTCTGTGCTAAAGTATTAAAGTCTGTGCTAAAGTATTAAAGTCTGTGCTAAAGTATTAAAAGTCTGTGCTAAAGTATTAATTCATGCCTGGCCTAAAGTATTAGGACCTGTGCTAAGGTATTAATTAAAAGTCTGACGTGAAGTCCGTGCCGAAGTATTAAAGTCCATGCTGAAGTCTGTGCTAAAGTATTAAATCCATGCTAAAGTATTAAATCCATGCTAAAAGTATTAAATCCCGTGCTAAAGTCCATGCTAAAGTATTAAAGTCTGTCCTAAAGTATCAAAGTCCGTACTAACATACCAAAGTCTGTGCTAAAGTCTGTGCTGCAGTATCCAAGTCCATGGCAAGGTATTAAATCTGTGCTGAAGTATTAAAGTCTGTGCTAAAGTATTAATTCATGCCTGGCCTAAAGTATTAAGACCCGTGCTAAAGTCTGAGTTAAGGTATTTAAGTCTGACGTGAAGTCCGTGCCGAAGTATTAAAGTCCATGCTGAAGTCTGTGCTAAAGTATTAAATCCATGCTAAAGTATTAAATCTGTCCTAAAGTATTAAATCCCATGCTAAGGTCCATGCTAAAGTATTAAAGGGGGTGCCAAAGTCTGTGCTAAAATATTAAAATCCGTGCTAAAGACCATGCTAAAGTATTAAAGTCTGTCCTAAAGTATCAAAGTCCGTACTAACATACCAAAGTCTGTATTAAAGTCTGTGCTGCAGTATCGAAGTCCATGCCAAGGTATTAAATCTGTGCTGAAGTATCAAAGTCTGTGCTAAAGTATTAATTCATGCCTGGCCTAAAGTATTAAAACCCGTGCTAAAGTCTGAGTTAAGGTATTTAAGTCTGACGCGAAGTCCGTGCTGAAGTATTAAAGTCCATGCTGAAGTCTGTGCTAAAGTATTAAATCCATGCTAAAGTATTAAATCCCATGCTAAAGTCCATGCTGAAGTATTAAAGTCTGTCCTAAAGTATCAAAGTCCGTACTAACATACCAAAGTCTGTGCTAAAGTTTGTGCTGCAGTATCCAAGTCCATGGCAAGGTATTAAATCTGTGCTGAAGTATTAAAGTCTGTGCTAAAGTATTAATTCATGCCTGGCCTAAAGTATTAAAACCCGTGCTAAAGTCTGAGTTAAGCTATTTAAGTCTGACGTGAAGTCCGTGCCGAAGTATTAAAGTCCATGCTGAAGTCTGTGCTAAAGTATTAAATCCATGCTAAAGTATTAAATCCATGCTAAAGTATTAAATCCCATGCTAAAGTCCATGCTGAAGTATTAAAGTCTGTCCTAAAGTATCAAAGTCCGTACTAACATACCAAAGTCTGTGCTAAAGTCTGTGCTGCAGTATCAAAGTCCATGCCAAGGTATTAAATCTGTGCTCAAGTATTAAAGTCTGTGCTAAAGTATTAATTTATGCCTGGCCTAAAGTATTAAGACCTGTGCTAAAGCCTGTGCTGCAGTATCAAAGTCCGTGCCAAGGTATTAAATCTGTGCTCAAGCATTAAAGTCCACGCTAAGATATTAAAGTCTTGTGCTAAAGTATTAAAGTCCGCGCTAAACTCTGTGCTAAAGTCCACGCTAAGGTACTAAAGTCCGTGTAAAGTCTGGGCTAAAGTAGTAAAGTCTGCGCTGAAGTCTTAAGGTCCGTGCTGAAATATTAAAGTCCACACTAAAGTATTCAAGTATGTGCTAAACTGTGTGCTAAAATATAAAGTCCCTGCTAGAGTATCAAATCTGCGCTTAAGTATTAAAAGTCTGTGCTAAATTCATGTCTGTGCTAAAGTATTAAAACCGAAGGTGTCAAAGTCCGTGCTAAAGTCCATGATTTAAGATATTAAATCTGCGCTAAAGTATTAAAGACCGTGCTTAAGCATTAAGGTCCACACAGAAGTATTAAGGTCCGTCCTAAAATATTAAATTCTCTGCTAAACTCTGTACTAAAATATTGAAGTCCACACTAGAGTATTAAATCTGTCCTAAAGCATTAAATCCCATGCTAAAGTCCATGCTAAAGTATTAAAGGGGGTACCAAAGTCTGTGCTAAAATATTAAAATCCGTGCTAAAGTCCATGCTAAAGTATTAAAGTCTGTCCTAAAGTATCAAAGTCCGTACTAACATACCAAAGTCTGTGCTAAAGTCTGTGCTGCAGTATCCAAGTCCATGCCAAGGTATTAAATCTGAGCTAAAGTATTAAAGTCTGTGCTAAAGTATTAATTCATGCCTGGCCTAAAGTATTAAAACCCGTGCTAAAGTCTGGGTTAAGGTATTTAAGTCTGCTGAAGTCTGTGCCAAAGTATTAAAGTCCATGCTAAAGTCTGTGCTTAGGAATTAAAGTATGTCCTAAAATATTAAATCCATGCTAAAGTATCAAAGTCTGCAGTATCAAATCCATGCCAAGGTATTAAATCTGGGCTGAAGTATTAAAGTCCACACAAAATTATTAAAGTCCGTGCCAAACTCTGTGCTGAAGTCGCGCTAAGGTATTAAAGTCCGTGTAAATATGTGCTAAAGTATTAAAGTCCGCGCTGAAGTATTGAGATCTGTGCTAAAATATTAAAGCTCATGCTAAAATCTGTGCTAAAGTATTAAAGTCTGTGCTTAAGTCCGTGCTAAAGTCCATGATTTAAGATATTAAATCTGTGCTAAAGTATTCAAGTCCGTGCTGAAGTGTTCAAGTCCATCCTAAAGTCTGTGCTAGAGTATTAAAGTTCCTGCTAAAGTCCGTGCTAAAGTATTAAAATCTGCACTCAAGTTTTAACGTCCATGCTAAGGTATTGAAGTCCGCGTTTAAGTATTAAACTCTGTGCTAAACTATGTAGCAAAATACTAAAGTCTGTCCTAAAATCTGTGCTAGAGTATTAAAGTCCATGCTAAAGTATTAAAGTCTGTGTTTAAGTCCGTGCTGAAGTGTTCAAGCCCATCCTGCAGTCCATGCCAGGGTATTAAAATGCATGATAGAGTATCAGAGTATTAAAGTCCATGCTAGAGCATTAAAGTCCTTGGTAAACTCTAGGGTAAAATATTAAAGCCCATGCTAAAGTCCGTTCTAAAGTATTAAAGTCTGTGCTAAACTACGCACCAAAATATTAAAGTCTGTGCTAAAGTATTAACATCTGTGCTAAAATTTGTGCTGAAGTATTAAGGTCTGTGCTAAACTCTGTGCTAAAATATTAAAGTTGGTGCTAAATTATTAAATCCGTGCTGAAGTATTAAAGTCTGTGCTAAGGTATTCGAATGTGTGCTGAAGTGTTCTAGTCCTTCCTAAAGTCTGTGCTAGAGTACTGAAGTCTGCACTAAACGCTGGGCTAAAATATGAAAGTCTGTGCTAAAGTATTAAAGACTCAAAGTCCGTGCTGAAACATTAAAGTCTCTGCTAGAATATTAAATCCGTGCTGAAGTATTAAACTCCATGCTAGAATATTAAATCCGTGCTAAAATATTAAAGTCCATGCTAGAATATTAAATCTGTGCTGAAGTATCAAAGGCCATGCTAGAATATTAAATCTGTGCTGAGGTATTAAAGTCCATACTAGAGTATCAAATCCATGCTAAAGTATTAAAGTCCATGCAAGAATATTAAATCCGTGCTGAAGTATTAAAGTACATGCTAGAGTATTAAATCAGTGATGAAGTATTAAAGTCCATGCTAGATTATTAAATCCGTGCTGAAATATTAAAGTCCATGCTAGAGTATTAAATCTGTGCTGAAGTATTAAAGTCCATGCTAGTATATGAAATCCATGCTGAAGTATTAAAGTCCATGCTAGAGTATTAAATCCGTGCTGAGGTATTAAAGTCCATGCTAGAATATTAAATCCGTGCTGAAGTATTAATATTAAAGTCCATGCTAGAATATTAAATCCGTGCTGAAGTATTAATATTAAAGTCCATGCTAGAGCATTAAATTTGTGCGGAAATATTAAAGTCCATGCTAGAATATTAAATCCGTGCTGAAGTATTAAAGTCCACGCTAGAGTATTAAAATGGGTGCTAAAGTCCACACTAATAAATTATTTATTATTAATTTTTAATTATTAATATTATGGAAACTTCTCCACAAAAAAAACCACTTCTCCTTAATTACAGTTACCAAACCAACCAATCTTTGGTGCTTCTCCTTAATTATAGTTACAAAAGGAACCAACCTTTGGTTTTCCTTAATTCTAATTACAAAACCAACCAATTTTGGGGGCTCTCCTTAATTATAATTACAAAATGAGCCAATCTTTGGGGGGTTCTACTTAATTACAATTACCAAACCAACCAATCTTTGGTGGTTCTCCTTAATTAAAATTACGAAACGAACCAACCTTCACTTCTTCTCCCTAATTACAGTTACTAAACAAATCAATCTTTATTGCCAACCAACCTTTGGTGCTTCTCCTTAATTACAATAACCAAACCAACCAGCCTTTGGTTCTCCTTAATTACACTTACCAAATTAATCGATCTTTGCTGCTTCTCCTTAATTACAATTACCAAACCAGCCAACCTTTGGTACTTCTCCTCAATTAAAATTACAAAATGAGCCAACCTTTTGTTCTCCTTAATTATAATTAGAAAAGGAACCAACCTTTGGTTCTTCTTAATTAAAATTGCCAAACCAACCAATCTTTGGTTCTCCTTAATTATAATTACAAACCCAACCAATCTTTGCTGCTTCTCCCTAATTACAATTACCAAACCAACCAACCTTTGGTGTTTCTCCTTAATTATCATTACAAACCAACTAATCTTTGGTGGTTCTCCTTCATTAAAATTACAAACCAACTAATCTTTGGTTCTACTTAACTAAAATTACCAACCAATCTTTGGTTCTCCTTAATTGTAATTACTAAACCAATCAACCTTTGATTCTCCTTAATTAAAATTACCAAACGAGCCAATCTTTGGTGGTTCTCCATAATTAAAATTACGAAACCAACCAATCCTAGCTGCTTCTCCCTAATTCCAATTACCAAACCAATCAACCTTTTGTTCTCCTTAATTATAATTACCAAACCAAGCAACCTTTGGTGCTTCTCCTTAATTGTCATTACAAACCAACTAATCTTTGGTGGTTCTCCTTAATTATAATTACAAAAGGAACCAACCTCTGGTTCTCCTTGATTATAATTACGAAACTAATCAATCTTTGGTTCTCCTTAATTACAGTTACCAAACCAGCCAATCTTTGGTGTTTCTCCTTAATTACAATTACCAAACCAATCATTAGTGCCAACCAATCTTTGATGCTTCTCCTTAATTAAAATTATGAAACAAACCAATCCTTGCTGCTTCTCCTGAATTGCAATTACCAACCCAACCAATCTTTGGTGGTTCTCCTTAATTAAAACTACCAAACAAATCAACCTTTGGTTCTCCTTAACTAAAATTACCAAACCAACCAACCTTTGGTGCTTTTCCTTAATTAAAATTACAAAACGAGCCAACCTTTGGTTCTTCTTAATTACAATTACCAAACCAACCAGTCTTTGGTGGTTCTCCTTAATTAAAATTATGAAACGAACCAATCCTCACTGCTTCTCCCTAATTGCAATTACCAACCCAACCAATCTTGTTGTTTCTCCTTAATTAAAACTACCAAACCAATCAACCTTTGGTTCTCCTTAACTAAAATTACCAAACCAACCAACCTTTGGTGCTTTTCCTTAATTATAATTACGAAACAAAATAACCTTTGGTACTTCTCCTTAATTATCATTACAAACCAACCAATTTTTGGTTCTCCTTAATTAAAATTACCAAATCAACCAATCTTCGCTGCTTCTCCCTAATAACAATTACCAAACCAACCAACCTTTGGTGTTTCTCCTTAATTAAAACTACCAAACCAATCAACCTTTGGTTCTCCTTAATTAAAATTACCAAACCAACCAACCTTTGGTGCTTTTCCTTTATTAAAATTACAAAATGAGCCAACCTTTGGTTCTCCTTAATTACACTTACCAAACCAACCAATCTTTGGTGCTTCTCCTTAATTAAAATTACGAAACGAACCAATCCTCGCTGCTTCTCCCTAATTGCAATTACCAAACCAGCTAATTACCTCCCGCCCCGCAGGTGATCCGCACCGACACCTTCAAGCACCTTCGCCACCTGGAGATCCTCCAGCTCAGCCGCAACCTGGTGCGCAAGGTGGAGGTTGGCGCCTTCAACGGGCTGCCCAACCTCAACACGCTGGAGCTCTTCCCCAACCCATGGGGACCATGGTGCCCTGTTTTCCCCCCAAAAAGTGATCGGGTACCTGTCCAAGCTCCGCGAGCTCTGGCTGAGGAACAACCCCATCCCCCAAAATCCCCAGCTTATATGGTCCTTCAACCCCCCCCTCCTGGGTTATGCCGCCTCGACCTGGGCGACCTCCAAGCGGTCGAGTACATCTCGAGGCCCCCCAAAAAAAGAGAGGGCTTGGTCAACCTGCGCTACCTCAACCTGGGCATGTGTTGTCTTATCTATATCGGGGTTCTCTTATCATTATAGAGCAAGGATTCCGTATCGCCAGAGCTTTTCCCAGTTTCCAAAGCGATTGGCTTGAAGGGCTTTTACACTCATATTTAACAAACACCAAGAGCCGTAACTGATGTATTTTGCCAATAGTTTGGTACTCAAATCTTGTTTCCCTGAATCCACAGGGTTATATGGTCAAATCCTGTTTTCCCCCGAATCCACGGGGTTATATGGTCAAATCCTGTTTTCCCCGAATCCACGGGGTTATGTGGTCAAATCCTGTTTCCCCAAATCCACGGGGTTATATGGTCAAATCCTGTTTCCCCGAATCCATGGGGTTATATGGTCAAATCCTGTTTCCCCAAATCCACGGGGTTATATGGTCAAATCCTGTTTTCCCCAAATCCACAGGGTTATATGGTCAAATCCTGTTTTCCCCAAATCCATGGGGTTATATGGTCAAATCCTGTTTCCCCAAATCCACGGGGTTATATGGTTAAATCCTGTTTTCCCTGAATCTATGGGGTTATATGGTCAAATCCTGTTTTCCCTGAATCCACGGGGCAATATAGTTTAATCCCAAATCCTTTTTCTCCCGAATCACATCGGGGTCACCATTTGTTCTCTGATACATCAATATTTCTGTTATCGTTATCGTGCAAGGATTATCTTTAGGGGAATGGATTACATCCTACGCCACCTTCATCTCCCCGTACGGTGTCCCCCTGCAGGCATGTGCAACCTCAAGGAGATCCCCAACCTGACGGCGCTGGTGAGGCTGGAGGAGCTGGAGCTGTCGGGGAACCGCCTGGGCCGGGTGAGGCCGGGCTCGTTCCAAGGCTTGGGCAGCCTGCGGAAGCTGTGGCTGATGCAAAATCCCAAAATTGGTGGAAAACCCCAAAACTTTGACAACCCAAATGAAGGCCCTGGAGGAGCTGAACCTGGCCCACAACGACCTGGCCTCGCTGCCCCACGACCTCTTCGCGCCGCTGCACTGGGAGCTGTGCACCTGCAAACCACAACCCTGATACAAAAATCCCAAATTGCTGTGGCTCAGCTGGTGGCTGCGCGAGACCGTGCCCAGCAACACCAAAATGCTGCGCCCCCAAAAACCCCGGCGCTGATACAAAAATCCCAACCTGGGCCAGCTGGAGCCCGCACAAAATCACCTGCTACGCCCCAATCGTGGAGCCGGCCGACCTCAGCGTCACCCCAAATGGCGGCCCGGCTCCAAATTTATTTAAAATCCTAAAATTCACGGCCATGACCTCGGTCCCAAAAATTTGACAAAAACGGGGCGCTTGATGACGACGCTCGTAAAAATTTGCGAAATCTCGGTGCTGCACGACAAAAATCCCAAATTTAAAAACGCCACCGCAGGACACCGGCCAGTACACCTGCATGGTCACCAACGCCGCCGGCAACACCACGGCCACCGCCACGCTCAACGTCTCGGCCGCCGACGCCGCCGCGGCCGCCGCGGCTGCAGCAGCGGCCACCGGGTACACCTACTTCACCACGGTCACCGTGGAGACCACCCCCAAAACCCCGGCGGCGACGACCAAGCCCTCAAACCCCAAAATTTGGCGCCACGGGTTGGGAACCGCCGGCCCAAAAGAACCGCCCGCCATTTGCCCCCAAAAACCCCAAACCCTTCACCGCCCCATCATTTGCCGGGCGGCGGCGCGGGCCGGGGCGGTCTCAAGATTTGGACGACGTCTTGAAGACCACCAAGATCATCATCGGCTGCTTCGCAAATTTGCCATCACCTTCATGGCCCGCCGTCATGCTGGTGGCCTTCTACAAGCTCCGCAAGCAGCACCAGCGCCACAAGCACCGCGGCGGCCCTGCGCCGTGGAGATCGTCAACGCCGAGGACGAGCTGGCGGAGGCCCCGCCGGGGGCGGCGGAGGCGGCGGCGGCCCCGGCGGCGGCGCCGGGACGGGTGGGGACAACCGGTTGGCGTTGCCGGCGTTGGAGAGGGAGCACCTGGACAGGTACGCGGCGTTGGCCGCCCACTACGGGGGCCCGGCGGCGGCGCTGGGCTGCGGGAAGACGCCGCTGCTCAACTCGGTGCACGAGCCGCTGCTGTTCAAGAGCCCCTCCAAGGAGAACGTGCAGGAGACGCAGATCTGAGATTTTGGGGAGGGAAGGGGGGGTTGGAATGAACCCCCCCAACCAACCCTTGACCTATACCCCCCAATCAAACCCCCCCCGAAAAAATCCAGCCGGAAAGAAAAAAAAAAATTTGGGGGGAGAAAAGGGGAAAAAAAAAAACAAAACAAAGTGGGGGAGACTTTTGGGGGAATGGAGGTGGAGGAATGGGGGAAAAACGACCCCAAAAATGGGGGGAAAAGGCCTAAAAATGTGTGGAAAGACTGGTGGAAAGGAGGGGAAAACCCCGAAAATGTGGGGGGGAAACCCTAAAAAATGGGGGGAGACGCCGGAAAAAATGTGGGGGAATCTCCAAAAAAAATGGGGGAGATGCCGAGAAAATGTGGAGGAGACTCTGAAAAAATTGGGGGAGACTCCTAAAAAAAGTTGGAGAGACTCGTACAAAATGTGGAGTAAAACCCCCAAGAAATGGGGGGGAGACTTTGAAAAAAAGTGGGGGAAACTTCAAAAAAAAGTAGAGGAAATCCCCCAAAAATGTGGGGAAAACTCCTAAAAAATGGGGGGGAGAAATCCCCCAAAAATGTGGGGGAAACGCTGGGAAAAAATGGGGGAAACTCCTAAAAAATGGGGGGGAGAAATCCCCCAAAAATGTGGGGGAATCTCCTAAAAAATTTGGAGGAAAATCACCCAAAATGCGGAGGGAAATCAGCAAAAAATGGGGGGGAAAGGCCTAAAAAATGTGGAGGAAAACCCCTCAAAAAATGAATGGGAAAATCCCCCCAAAATGGAGGGAAATACTCCTGGAAAGGAGGGGGGAAATCCCCAAAAATGTGGGGGAAAAGCCCGAAAAAATGCGGGGAAAACTCCTAAAAAATGTGGGGGAGACTCTGAGAAATGTGGGGAAAACACCCCCAAAAAGTGGGGGGAAAGTCCTAAAAAATGAGGGGGAAATCCCCCCAAAATGTGGGAGAAATGCTGTGAAAAATTATGGAGGAAACCTTAAAAAATATTAAGGGAATCCTAAAAAATGTAGGGGAAAAGGGTGGGAAAATAGGGAGGAAAATGCCAAAAAAAAGTGGAGAAAAATCCCCCAAAAATTTGGGGAAATCCCGAAAAAATGTGGGAAATCGCCCCAAAAAATATGGGAGAAGATCCCCCCAAAAAATGTGGGGGAAACCCTAAAAAAATTGAGGAAACTGTAAAAAAAAAGAGACAAAACCCCTAAAAAATGGGGAAAACCTTAAAAAATTATGGAGTAACCCTAAAAAATGTGGGGAAACCCCCCCAAAAATTTAGGGGAGCCCCCCAGACCTGCGGACCTGAAGGAAACCCCAAAAAATTGGGGACCCCCCACCCTAAATCGGTGTTGGATGAGATGGAAAACCCCAAAAATGGGGGGGGACCCCCCAAAAAAATAGGGGGGACTCCCCCAATCCCCACACTGCGGACTTGGAGATGAAGACCCCCAAAAATGGGGGGAACCCCCCAAAAATGGGGGTTGGACCCCCTAAAACCACGGACCCGGAGCTGGACACCCCCCCAAAAAAATTTGGGGTGCGAGACCCCCCCCCGCCCCGAACTTTGGACCTGTTGCTGCCTCCCCCAAAAAATTTGGGGTGCGGGACCCCCCCTGACCTGCGGAGCTGAAGAGGAGCGCCCCAAAAATTGGGGGGGGGGTGGGACCTCCCCCCAAAAACCACGGACTTGGAGTTGACCCCCCCCCCCAAAAAAATTTGGGGTGCGGGACCCCCCATGGTTTGGGGTTCGGTGTTGACCCCCCAAAAATAAGGGGGGGGGCGGGGGACCCCAAAACTTTCAGTTCAGGACCCCTCAGTGGGTTTCAAATTAAAATTTGGAGCCCCAAAATAAGATGGGACCCCCCCCCCCCCAAACTTTCGGTTCAGGATCCCCCTCTCTGAAATTAAAATTTGGAGCCCCAAAATTGGGGTTTGGGACCCCCCTCCAAATTAAGATTTGGGCCCCCAAAATGGAGGAAAAAATGGGGGGATCCCCCCCCCAAAATAGGGGGGCGGGGACCCCCAACTCCCCCCCCAATTCAAGAAACGCCCCCAGCCCCAAAAATCGGACCCCAAAGCCCCCAAATTTAACCCCAAAATTTGGACCCCAAAATCCCCAAATGTGACCCCAAAACCCCCAAATTTGACCCCAAAAACGGGGGGGGGGGACACCCCCCAAAAATGGGGGTGGGGGAGGGGACGCGAAGTGCAAAAGGGGGGTGGGGAGTCGGAGGGGGGGGGGAGGGGGAGGGGGGGAGGGGGTTTGGGATTTTTAATCGGTTTAGCCGAACAAGAAGCGAAACTTTCCTACTTTAATAAAAACCCAGCGGGTGTTTCCAACGGCGCCGGGCACGGGGAGGGAGGGGTTAAACCCGGCTTTGGGCCGGGCTTAGGGGCTTAGGGTGGGGGTCGGGGGGTGGTTTTAGGGGATTTGGAGCGCGTTTGGGAGGTTTAGGACGGGTTTAGGGTGGGTTAGGATGGGTTTAAGATGGGTTTGGGGGGAATTGGGGTGGGTTTAGGATGGGTTTGAGCCGGGTTTGAGCTGGTTTTGGGAGGTTTGGGGTGGGTTTAGGTGGATTTGAGGTGGTTTTAGGGGGTTTAGGATGGGTTTTGGGGGGTTTGAGGTGGGTTTGGGGTGGTTTTAAGGGATTTGGTGTGGGTTTGAGGGATTTTGGGTTGGGTTTGGGAGGTTTAGGACGGGTTTAGGGTGGGTTTAAGATGGGTTTGGGGGAATTGGGGTGGGTTTAGGGTTTGGGAGGTTTAGGGTGGGTTAGGATGGGTTTGAGCTGGTTTTGGGAGGTTTCAGGGTGGGTTTAGGTGGATTTGGGGTGGTTTTGGGTTTCAGGATGGATTTAGGATGGGTTTGGGGGTTTGGGGAGTTTAAGGAGGTTTAAGGTTTAGGGGTTTGGGTTTAAAGGTTTTGGGGATGGGTTTGTCTTTGGGATGGGTTTGGTGTGGGTTTTAGAGGGATTTTGGGTTGGGTTTGGGAGGGTTTAAGGGTTGGGAGGTTTAGGGTGGGTTTGGATGGGTTTAAGATGGGTTTTAGGGGGATTGGGATGGGTGGGTTTAGGGGTTTGGCCAGGTTTGAGCTGGTTTGGGGGGGTTTGGGGTGGGTTTAGGTGGATTTTTGGGGGGTTTTAGATGGTTTGGGGTTTAGGATGGGTTTTAGGGGGTTTTTGGTCCTTTTTGATGGGGTTTTTAGGGGGTTTTAAGATGGGTTTGGTGTGGGTTTGAGGGTTTAATTTGATTTTTGGGAGTTTGGGGTGGGTTTGGGAGCCTTTAAATGGGTTTAGGGTTTTGGATGGGTTTAAGATTTGGGTTTGGGGGGTTGGGCTGTTTAAGTTTAGGATGGGTTTGAGCCGGCTTTGAGCTGGTTTTGGGAGGTTTAGGATGGGTTTGGGGTGGGTTTAGGTGGATTTGGGGTGGTTTTAGGGGATTTAGGATGGGTTTGGGGGGTTTGGGGGTGGTTTAGGGGTTTGAGGTGGGTTTGGGGTGGTTTTAAAAGTTTGGAGTTTAGGATGGGTTTGGGGTGGTTTGGGGGGTTGGGTTTAGGGGGTTTGGAGGTGGGTTTGGGGTTTAGGTTTTAGGGGATTTAGGATGGGTTTGGGGGGTTTGGTGGTGGTTTAGGGGGTTTGAGCCGGGTTTGGGGTGGTTTTAAAGTTTGGATTTGGGTTTTGGGTTTGAGGGGTTTGGGTTGGGTTTGGGAGGTTTAGGGTGGGTTTAAGGGGGGTTTAGGGTGGGTTTGGGGGTTAGGATGGGTTTGGGGGTTTGAGCCAGGTTTGGGTGGTTTGGGAGGTTTTGGGGTGGGTTTGGGGCCTTAAAATGGGTTTAGACTGGATTTGGGGTTTTTAGGGGTTTAGGATGGGTTTGGGGTGGTTTGGGGTTTAAGGGGTTGTTTGGGGTGGTTTTAAGGGATTTGGTGTGGGTTTGAGGGATTTTGGGTTGGGTTTGGGAGGTTTGGGATGGGTTTAGTGTGGGTTAGGATGGGTTTAAGATGGGTTTGGGGGGAATTGGGGTGGGTTTAGGGGGTTTGAGCTGGTTTTGGGAGGTTTAGGATGGGTTTGGGATGGGTTTTGGAGCATTTAGATTTAGGGTTTTTCGGTGGTTTGGGGTGGGTTAGGATGGGTTTGGGGTGGTTTTAAGGGATTTGGTGTGGGTTTGAGGGATTTTGGGTTGGGTTTGTGAGGTTTAGGATGGGTTTAGGGTGGGTTAGGATGGGATTTGGATGGGTTTAGGGAGGTTTAGGGTGGGTGTAGGGGGTTTGAGCTGGGTTTGGGAGGTTTAGGATGGGATTAGGATGGATTTTGGGAGGTTTAGGATGGGTTTGAGGGGTTTTGGGGTGGGTTTGGGAGGTTTAGGATGGGTTTGGGCTGGGTTTAGTGGGCTTGATCTGGGTTTTGGGTGGGTTTCGGAGATTTAGAGGATGGGTTTAGGATTGGTTTGGGGTGGATGTAGGGGGTTTGAGCTGGGTTTGTGAGGGTTTGAGGGGTTTTGGGGTGGTTTTAGGGTGTTTTGGGGGTAATTTTGGGGTGTGAATGACCCTAAATAGACCCAAAATCCCCTAAAACCGCCCCAGGTCCCGGGGGGGGGGGTGGTTTCTCCTCTCCCCGCTGTTCCCGTTCCCATGGGAACGGCGCGGGGGGGGCGCTGTGGATGCGCGGTTGCCATGGGAACGGAGCGGAGGGGAAATGCGGCGTTGCCATGGCGACAGCAGCGCGGGGGGAGGCAGCGCAACCGTGGGAATAGCGGGGGGGGTGTGAGTAGTTCCCATGGCAACGGGAACAGCGGCGCAGAGGGAGGGATGAAAATTGGGGGAACAGTGGTTCCCATGGGAACGGGAGGTTCCTATGGCAACGGGAACGGCGGAATCGCACCCCGCCCACCGGAAAAATGGGATTGGGGATGGAGGACCCCAAAATGGGACCCCCCCAAAAATTTGGGATCCCAAGGGTGGGACACGCCCCCAAATAAAAGGACCCCTCCAAAAAAATTGGGGTTTGCCCCTCAAAAAGGGACCCAAAGGTGCGGCCCTCCCCCAAAGAATGGAACCCCCCGCAAAATTTGGGGACCCCTCCCCAAAAAAACAGCACTCAATCCCCTCTCCAAAATTTGGGGTCCCAAAGGTATGACCCTTCCACAAATTGGGGACCCCCCTCAAAAAAGGCAGCCAAGGATGCAAGTCCCCCTAAAAAATTACCCCCCCCCCAAAATTTGGGGACCCCCCTAAAAAAGAGACTCTGGAGTGCGACCCCCCCTCCCCCCAAATTTTGGAGACTCCCCCAAAAGTTGGGTTCCCAGGGTGCAACACATCCCCAACATTTGGGAATTTAGGGATGCCCTCAAAAAAGGAACCCAAGGATGAGACCCCTCCCAAAAATGAAACCATCCCAAAATCTGGGGACCCGTCCCCCAAAAAAGGGACCCTGGCATGCAACGTTCTCCTCCAAAATTTGGGGTCCCAAAGGTGTGACTTCCCCCCCCCCCAAAAGGGACCCCCCCCCAAATTTTTGAACTATCCCAAAACTGGGATCCCAAGGGTGCATACCTACTCCAAAAATTGAACAAATTTGAGGACCTCTCCCCAAAAAAGGGACCCTGGAGTGTGATTCGGGGGAGTCTCATGATTTGGGGAGGGGGTCTGAGATCCCCAAAATACAAATACACACCCAAAGCAGGACCCCCCAAATTCCCACAGAATCCAGTGCAAGGATTTGCTGTGGCCATGGCAGCATTAAGGAATCCAAGCACCCCAGGGCTCTTTTTCAGTCATTTTCCTCACAATTTTCAATTTTTTACTCACGTTTCCCACCCTTTTCCCCTCAAGTTTCCCACCATTTTTCCACACACACTTCCCCACCGTCTGTCC